>PVKH010006650.1:0-20873 GCA_004027955.1 Chaetophractus vellerosus | reverse complement strand
GGGGGGGGCGGGGTGCTTGTCTTCCGTAAATATACTGAAAAAGTGAGTTTGAAAAATAAGTGGGCCTAGCTTTAAAGGCAATTCCAAAAAGTTGTGATCCAGTGCTGATTACCTGGTTTATAGTCCCATCTTCCAATGCAATTACCTCTGTGGGCCTAACATCATTCGAATGTATATGTTGGGATATGTTTATCCAAAAATCAGTCACATTGCCATAAACATTGATATTTATAAAAAATAACTAATAGTAACAATTGTTCTACAGCCAAATTAAAGAAATGTAAAGCCTTACTTACTAATGTTAAGATGCTGCCAATTATGATATTCTTAAGGGAAAATGTTCTAGTATTCTTGGGATATTTTTACTGAAATAATTTTAGCTAGAAGATTTTTCCCTTAAAGACAACATTAAAGACATACTTTACATAATGAAATTTACAGAGAAAATTCTGTCATTCTAGGGAGAGCTATAAAAATATTTTTTGCTTCAGTCTATTTTCAGCTTTTACTTTCTGCCAAAAAAGAAAAATAAATTTATCAATAACTTGTCAAAAATCCCCTTAATATTTTTAGTGTTTTAGGGTAACAAAAATAATTTAACTAAACTATTTTTTAAAAATTTCTTTTGTATTCTCAACTCTACACTCTTCCCAGCATTTTTAAGATTCCCTGAATGAAGCAATTTTGTTAATTTTTACTAATTTAAAAGCAACCATAAAAGCACACAATTATTTGGATCCAAACTACAAGACTGCATCTATAATGTCCAAGATTAGTTTCATGTCATGTCATCCCGTGAACACCTTCAAGGTGCCATAGCTTTCCATACTGTAGTGGAAACATTTGGGGGCACTCTAGAGAAATATTATCCTTTCTTTGACATGAGCAATTAGTAACGAAAGACAAAAACATCTATTGGAGACAAGAGTTCTTAACAAATAAACTTTCATTTATATTATGGGAAATGGCTTGAGGCATATGGCAGAAGTAATGGCAAGGGGCTGAAATACAACAAGGCTGCCTTTAAATACAATGTTTTTATTTTAGTTAAAGCTAACATTATACTGAAAGTACAATTTTTGTAAACTTCTATGAATACCAAAGACATCTTATGAGAATGGACAGTAAAATTTTATAACTAGATGTACATCCATTATCATGAATTTGGAATCCTTTAGGAGAAATAATGGTAAAAATACACACAGCATACTGAGAAATTCAAAACAGATGCTACCTAAAATGCAGTTATTTACGTACTTGTAAAAAATATATCTTTCCAAAACATGACATTTCTTCATTTGGACATTTTGTCTGTGTCTTGGGGTGGGGGAAAGAATACATTTTATTTGAAGTACTACACTTGATGAAACTACATAAAGTTTTTTAATCTCAACAATGGGCGTATTTGAGATTCTGTACCTCGGCTGAGTTAGAAACTGACTGTTTTGCATTGTTCTTCTCCTGGAGCATTTTATGGTTGAACAAATGGACATTGCATATATATCCATTAGCAAACAGGTTACATTTATAGTCAAGAATCTGCTTTTCAATAGCAGCTTTATCTTATGTAAAGGAAGAAAAAGGCTTTTAAAATTCTTTTCATTTGTGAAATTTCAAAATTGAAAATTTTGAAAGTCTATGGTTTAATTTCAGGAAATGTCAATATGAGGTGTTGATGCCCAATAAAGTATATATTGTACTTTAACTAGATAGGTAAGTGTCACTTCTTTGATTATATATTAGCTGAAAGTGAGTAAAATTTGGATTATTTCCTATTTAGTTACAAACACAACTATGACTCTTCTCTCATAAGAAGAAATCTTAGAAAGATGTAATTCTAAAATTAATAATGATCTCTCTTGTAATGTCCACAAATTATTTAAGCCCATTCTATTACTTTTAATAAAATGAATATTCTAAGATTATATTTCCTATCAACTTAGATTAGTACTTGTTTCCAGGTTTCTGAATTTTCATCACATACTCTAAGCTCAACACTTTATTTCACAAAAGAGGAAACAGAGACTTAGAAAATCCAGGGCCATTTTGAATGCTCATTTCCTCCTCTTTCAGGAGTTTAGTCATGCCCATGGGTGAAGCTAAAAGTCTTCCCAATTTTCAAGACTTATTATTGCTCTATGTCTTGTTCCCTTTTTTAGTTTACTTTATGAGTTCATAGTATTTTATTTTGTTATAATCAAAAGATAACACCTCGAGCTTTATAGTTTTTTAATGATAAAAAACACATTTAATCCCCAATCTCTTTTTCTCTCTTTACATTTTTTTAAACAAATATATTATATTTAAGAATCTTAAATGTCACAGTGCTTCAGATTAGTGTCATCCTACTGATGCCATATATATAAAAAGGGTTAACCCTTTTTTGGCCATAACTCGTGACAGTCACCCTTGCCTTCCAGCTTTCCCTCCCATTGCCCAAAGAGCCACCCACAAATACATTTGATTTCAAAATGTCATAAAATGTGAAACTCAAACCATTCTTTTTTTTTTTTTCTGAAGAGCCATGCTTAGTGGGCTTTCCTTTGTTATTTTTCTCTGAAACAATGAGTTAAATGTTTTATATTTTGTAATAATTTTTTAAAAATATCATCTAGCTCTCAAGGCCCTGCATACACGCCCTTCCTCCTAATTTCCTTCTCATGCCCTCTTCCTTCTCCCCCTATTTCTTCTCGGTCTCCTCCCCTTCCTCTTCTTCTTTTTAGGAGAAGAAAGTAGTTACTATATTTTTCAGTATTTGAAATGGATAAGGGTAAATCAAAATTGGGAAATACGAGAAAACATTACTGGGGGATGGCTGTAGCCCAGTGGGTAGGGCGCCTGTTCACCACATGGGAGGCCCTGGGTTCAGTTCCCAGGGACCTCTCCGAGGGGTTAGGCCACCTTGAGGGGGCAAGCTGCCATGGGCAGGGCAGAGCCTCCGTGGGCAGGGCAAAAAGCCGCCACGGGCAGGGCAAAGCCGCCACGGGCAGGGCAAAGCCGCCATGGGCAAGGCAAGTCACCTGCGAATGGAGCAGAGCCACCCACGAGCGGGGCAAGCCGCCTGTGCAGCGAGCTGACTCAACGCGTCGCTGCAATGGGGGGAGACAAAAGCAGACATAAAAGAACACAAAAAATGACCACACAGCAAGAGCAAGCAGAAAGGGGGGGATATGTAACAAAAATAACAACAACAAAAAATAAGAAAACATTACTGAAAAAATACATATTGAATTTTAAAATCGTGTAACTCAATATATCTTCCCCTTATTGAATTGATATCCTAAACAAATGTAAAAACGTTCAATTTCTACTTGATACAAGTGAGAGAGATTTAACACCATATTGTTAGCACTGTTTAACAACATTTATTATCATATATATGTAAATATCAAGTTAACTATTACTATAGCTTGAATTTTGTCATTTAAAGCTTTCCCTATTGCCTTCTAGCTTCAACCTAATCTATCTTATAGATATTGGATTCTTAAAAATAAAACTTTTCTAAATATGCAGAAAAACAGGAAATAGAAAGTGGGAAGCCCAATACAGGGAAGAACCAAGTTTTCTGAAGCATTTTCTGAACAGGCACAGAGGTCATTTCAGAGGGCTGAGGTTCTCTATAGTCCATGTGTCTTGTGAGGCATCAGAGATAAAACCGAACCTATCTCCCTCTTAGTACCCACATCTTGGCACTCGTTGTGCTGTTCTCGCTTTCTCAATTATCAGACGAATCGACAAATAAAACCACGAACTGGCTTTTTTTCTCTAAGATTCCTTGATAAGAGAATTTAGAAAATAGATTTCCTAGAAACAAATAAATTATTACCTGACAAGTTGTTTTATTTGTTTGTTTAGGTTTTTTAAAAACAAAAAATTGTAGCATCATCATTCTTTGTAAGGAATTCCCCCTCATTGTTATATAAAGAAAATAAAAATAATTAGTAAAGGTCCGAGGTCTGAAAGAATACATGTATTTTTCCTCCTTCTTAAAGTATAACCTGAGTTAGAATAGGTTTCCACTCATTTGAAACAGAAAGCAGTCATGTTGGAGTAAGAGAACTCTGTAAGCAAATTGCAAAGTGGGGACTGCTGACTGTATTTGCTGCCTTTATTAGCTTAGAAGGCCTGAATTGGCAGTGCTCACCTACCAGTGTCCCTTCGCTTCAGGCTCTTTTTCCTCCAAGAGGAAATGCAGAATCAGGACCCCTGGGTACAGTAGCTCAACTTCACAGTGCTTGGCTTTAAAGAAGCAGATGTAACCTGAAGAGGTTGCTTGTGGTGGGTTTGTTTCTTCTGGGGAGTATTTCAAGAGACCTCTTAGCTCCCTGCCAGTGTTCAAATGACAGCTTTCAGGTGATATGTCCAAAGAGCAAAGCAAGTAATCTACCTTAGGGCAGTGCATTGTCCCCCCAAACACAGTTCTCCCAAGGAGGACACAGCACATAAATGAGACAGAAAGTCTGCCTCAGCCACCGAGGTGCAGCTGAGAGCGTGAAGGAGCCATTGTCTGCAGCACTTGCCTGTTTAGTAAGTATGTCATTAAAGGCTGAAAAAAGCAGCCCTTGCAGAGGTTCAAGTGCCTGAATTATAAACCAATGATTAATTAGGGCAGCCAAAATTCAAAGCACTGAATAAATGGAATTAATTGATAATATATAGTAGGCAGCCTGCCCATTTGCTGGTGCCCTTTGGACAAGTAAAATAATTAAAAGCCTACATAGTTGACCAACTGTACATGAATTTTTTCAACTGAAAAAATTTACATAAAATTTACATAATTCATTTTGAAATTCAACATAGAACATGCACTTTAACTCGACAAATAAAATCTGCTAAGTGTGTTAGATGCTCAGTGCTATGCAAAGAATTATATTAAATAATGAAGTACATGTGTGACTTTAGTTCTAAAAAACTCTTATCCTGAGTCTTTGAGAAAATGAATTTCTGTTTCTCTATTGAGGTAAAAAAAAAAAAGATGATTTGATGTTAAATCGAACTTATCACCTTCACAATGATTTACAAGGTGATTTGTAAATTTCCTTCATGTTAATAACAAAAAGGGAGAACCTTTTATTGTTTATATATTTAGGCTGTGGGTTCATACAGACCTGCTCTCCTCAATTAAATTTTTAAAAATTAATCAGAATTTCAATGGCAATTTACTCTTCAGAAATGTAATATTTATTGGAAATTCCAGAGAATGTCAATGTAGAAAATAATTAATAGAAACTCTTGATCAATAAGGGATTTATTATAATACAACCTTTACTATCACACTCCTGTTTAGGATGAATCTAAACATATGCAGAATTTGGATTGAGCCTATCAATAATAATAATTTCCTCCATGAGGGAAAGTTTTAGAGAGGTGAAATGAGCTGGTTGATAATGTTTTGATGTGTTTGTGAGATCAAATAATAGCTTGGTATAAACAAATACTTTGAAAGAAATTTTTGTCATTTCATTGTGTGATTCTTTATAATAAAGTACAGCTGTAAAAGAATACAATGTAAATGTAGAGAAATCCATAACACAGATTAGCACTAAAATATTTCAGGTTCTATGAGTATGCCTGTTGTACCTGATGTAACTTTTATTTAAAAAAAAAAACTAAAAACCATATTTTATTAGTATTTTCATAATTTCTTAAGTAAAATCTTCCACATGTTCCTTTCTATTCAAAATTAGTTTCTGGGTGATTTTTGATGTTGTCATTAAATGTGTAAATTGGGAAGAAAATTTACTGTTCCTTCCTTTTCTCTTTTCAATGCCTTCAGTTACAACACAAATCAATAATGGTATGTCATAAGTAAGATGTATTGGACACTACCAACATGTCAGGTGTTCTGCTAAGTGCTTGAACCCTCTCAACACCTCAATGTGGAAGGTTCTCTTATTATCAAATCCAAAATCCTTATCAGGTTATGTGAAAGGTCTGAATGAGTTCTCTGACTTTGTCATTTCCTACTTCTCTTCAATCTACTACATACACATGTGCCTCCTTACTATTAACAGAGCATGCCTAATATGAAGTAGCCTCAGGGCCTTTGCGTATGCTGTGTGGTAGATCAAATAATTTCCTTCACAAAGACAAGTTCAAGTCCTAACCCCTGGTCCTGTGGGGTTGAATTCATTTGTAAATAGGATCTTCAAAGATCCTAATAAGATGAGGCCAAACTGATTCAGGGTTTCTCAGACCAGTATGACTGCAGTTCTTATAAGCAGAGGAAATCTGGACATGAAGTAAAAGCCATAGGAGGAGACAAAAAGATAAACTCGCCATGTGGTAGAAGCAGAGATTGATTGCCAGTGTGCCACCACCAGAATGCTACAGTCTTCAAAGAAGGCATGGCCTGTTCATACATTGATTTTGGATTTCTAGGCTCCAAAACTGTGAGCCAATATATTCCTGTCTTATGCCAACCAGTCTGTGGAATTTTGTTACAGCAGCCTTGGTAATTAAGTCATGTTTATTCCTCTGTCTAGAACGCTCAATCACCAGATAGCCCCATGGCTCATTTTTCTCCCTTAATTTATTTTCTTTCTTAAAGGTTACCGTCTTACTGAATCCTTCACTGACCTCCCTATCTAAAACAGTGTCCTGGCCACTCTCTCTACCCACTTATTCTTTTATTTTGCTTAATTACAATGATCACCACAGGACATTATATTATCTATTATTTCTGTCATCCAATGAATAAGTAGTGAACATATAATACGTTCAGGGACTGTTCTAGGGTTTGAGATATAGAAGAAAACGAAACAGAGAAATGTTCCTGCCCTCTAGGAGTTCACATTCTAGTGAAGAAGATGTAAAATAAACAAGACAAATAATAAAAACTTACAGTATATTACATAATAATAAGGGCTAAAGATTAAAGGGGGTGGAGTGAATATGAAAAACACAAAGATGGATGGGACTGAAATTTAAAGTGGATAGCCAGAGAAGATGAGTTTTGCATAAGGATCTAAAGATGGGTGGGAGCTAGCCCTATAGATACCTGTAGGAAGAAAATCCCAGGAAGAGGAAAGATCATGAGTGGGATGGTATAATTGTTTTATTAGTTGATTACCCATCTCCTATCACTAGAATGTAATCTCCCTAAAAGCAGGGATTTTATCTGTCTGGTTCAGTGCTGAATCCTGGAGCCTCGAACTGTAACTGACACCCAGGTAGTAAGTGGTGGATTTAAGATTTCAAACAAGAAAATCTAACTCCACAGTTTGTGTTCTATCCTCCATCTTCTGCAGTTATAGTCACTCCTAGTTCTCTCTGAAGTAAAAACATACATATACATGGATACTAAATGTTTGAACTGAGAATCAGAAAAGAATATGCCAAAAAAATGAGAAAGGAACTTTGAAGGATGAGCATTCTGGATTACAGATTTTATTCCCAATTTTAAATTCATTCCCAGAAAAGTTAACATTTTCCTAGGTTACAAATCAGAAAGTCCATGTTCAGAAATAAGTCCAGAACTATCTGAACCATAGACTGATGTGACTACCACTTGACAGACTGACAGAGCTGGGTAGCGAGTCTTTACCCTAACCATTGTCTTGGATGACTTTGGGTGGTCTCCTCTCTCTGTACCTTGGAGGTTTCATTAGCTGTAAAATGAAAACTTTGAGCTAGATAACCCTAAATACTTTTCCACTTCAGCAGTCTCTTTTCTCTAAATATTGTCTCTGAAAATACTCTGGAAAATTTTGAACAATTTTTGATTACTAGAGAAAATGAGAAGAAATTATCCATGAAGAGAAATGGACAGAGACATTCCAAAAAACAGAGCTTCAGCCATATAGTCTCAGTTTTTTTAAAACTTTCCTCCCTTCCTATTGGAAAGAGAATATAATAAAAGGAATAAAGGCATTTTAATAGAGAGACTTGAGGGTAAACATTTAGGGCACTTAAAATGAAAGGTAAATTCATTACATTGTACTTGTTCATTTGTATACCAGTGTATGGAAATTGTAATACAGTTCTTAGACACAGAACTGGATGAATCAAAACCTCTAGGGGCTTTCTATCTGCCTGTTAATGCATAAATAATATTTCTATTCACTAAAATTCAAAAGCAGGGAAGTGGATATGACTCCAGTTGTTGAGAAACTGCTTCCCACATGGGAGGTCCCAGGTTCAGTTCCTGGTGCTTTCTAAAAACACAAAACAAACAAAAAGAACAACAAGCAAGCAAATGAAAAAAACCAACTCAGGAGAGCTGGTATGGCTCAGTAGTTGAGAGCCGGCTTCCCACATACAAGGTCCCAGGTTCAATCCCTGGCCCCAGTACCTAAAAAAAGAAAAAAAAAATCAAAAGCAGCTAAATTGCACATAGTTCCAATGATGAGAACTGAATTTTTCAATGGCTAAACAGCTAGCACTTTGGAAGATACTGAAGAGAGTTATTATCTAGAGTTACTTAAAAAGATGAGCATAGAGACAACACCTGAGGGCTTCAGATTTGATGTGCCTATGTATTCCTACCATATCAGGACAGGACCATACTTCTAGTAGGCTTTGCACCTAAACTTAAAAATAGTTTTAATTCTACAAAAGCATAAATGTTCCCTATATTTATGCATATGGAAATTTCTTGCAGTAATTTTTATTCACTATAGATAAACTGAGATTAATGTCCAAATGATTGAGAACTGTTCTGAAACTCAATGAATCAGAAATGTGCTGCTTATTCTCCTGATGAAAGTATGACATAGGACTAGTTACATGCTTTCTCTAACTTCTTCCATATAAAACATATTAATTTCAACAGAACTCAATTTTGATCACTGGTTGCACAGATGTTATATATAAATCACGTAAACTAAGAACCAAAATACCCAAGTTGTTAATATTCCACTTATTAGCTGTGAAATCCTAAACAAGTGATTTAATTTTTCTGAGCTCTGTTTCTCAAGTGAAAATAAGAATGCAGCCAACTCCTCAATCTACTTCATGGTGTTGTGGTAAGGATTAGTTTAATCTGTCTCTCTCTCTCTCTCTCTCTCTCTCTCTCTCTCTCATCATATCATCTGTCAATCTATCCATTTATTTGTCTGTCTATCTTCTATCTACCTATCCATTTACTTATCTTCATGTAATCATCACAATGTGAGTCCTGGCAAATGGGGATATCAATAAAGAAGAAGAAAGCATTTTGCAGATTAGTATACCATGTAAATGTAACCTATTATTAATCTCTCCATAATTAATGGGGAAATAGCATGAGAAAAATTGTATTTACAAAACGTTACCTGTAAAATAAAAACTTCATGTTTTTTTAAAAGATTTGTTTTTTATTTATTACATATCCCCCCCTTTCTGCTTGTTCGTGCTGTGTTCATTTTTGTTTTGTTTTTTGTTTTTTTTGCGTTCTTCTGTGTCTGCTTGTCTCCCCCCGCTGTGGTGACCTGCTGAGTCAGCTCACTGTGCGGCGGCCTGCCTGCTCGGCGGGGGCTTGCCCTGCCCGTGGCGGCTTGCCCTGCCCATGGTGGCTTGCCTTCTCAAGGCGGTCTGCCCTATATGGTAAACTGGCACCCTACCAATTGGGCTACAGCCGGCCCCCCAAAAAGCTTCATGTTGATAGGTAAAATCTCAAGCAATTTCATCTTATTGAAGTTAGAGTATAGGGACTTGGATAATATATCAAGAAAATAGTTTCCATTCTTAGAAGAAATGAATGCATTTAAGTAACAGAAAAATATTGTAAAAGAAAAAAATGTAAAAAGTGTATTAGCTTCACCTTTCTTTCTGCCAGTCTGAAGAAAGTATTCTCAGGGTTTTCTTTTACCAGGAGAGCAGCTGCCTAGGATGCTGACTTATGGGAGCTCTTAGAGCTCTTCATACCTAATAATTTTCTGTATGTCTCCTTGCCTCCTGACACTTAGGATAGCAATCACAAATTTCTTTCTTTCTTTTTTTTTGGGGGGGGGGTTGTTTATATTCAGTTTCTCCAAAAGTAAGTTGAATGGGGTGTAAGAAGAATAAAATTGGTCACTTTAGATTTGGCTGAATCCTCTAATTCCCATCCTCATTACCCAAGTTTAAAATGAATTCATTTAATCCACATTAAGATAACCAAAATAGTTTCTGGCATTGACTCCTCTTCTAGCTAATGGATTGAGATAGGCTGAGTAAGTGAGTGATTTAGCAAGGCAGGCATTTTACCTAACCAAACAGGTCACTCTTTATAAACAGAATTGATGGTACTTGTACAAATGCTGAAAGTATTAGAAACTTTCCAAAGCTTTTTATTAACAGCACCCTGTTATCATAATATTCTTAATATGTACTTATTAGGGTTTTTAATTTTTAGTTTTCACATCTATGTAGCTAATTCACCCATCAACATTAAGACTCGGAAATTCCAAGACTTACCTTAGAGAATTTCTTGCCCATGTTTTCCAAGAGCATATGCACAAATATTCAGATTGAATATTCTGTATGCCATTCAAGTTAATTTTGAAAATACTCAGTATACATACAAAAAAAGATTAGAATTACAATTCTAAATATCAGGAGGCAGAGAAATGTGCAGAAAATTATTTAATATTTTGAAATTAGATATTTTGTCATTGCAAAGCAGGTAACAACCCAAATGTCAACCAAGAAGAGAACAGATAAATAAATTGTGGGTATTTACACAATGGAATATTATATGTCTGTGAAATAAACATATAACTATATGCAACAATGTAGATGACTCTTTGAAACATAATTTAAGTGAAAAAAACTAGTATCAAAAGATTAGATATGAAATATAATTTTGTAAAGCTCAAAAAAGTATGTATATGTTTTTATATATAATGACCATTGAATTTTTAAAAATTCATGGAAAGTGGTAGAGCCACTGCTAAAATTTGTGTTGATTATGTACTGCACACTCCACACAACTGTATACATTGGGCTTGATTATGGTAATTTCTGGGAAAAGACAGAAAGAGGAGATAGGGAAGAAGCCACTTAGGTTGCTTCAACAATTTTGTAGTTTCCTCCTTCTTAAGATGGGTAGTAGATTTACAAGTGTTCATTTAATTGAGAAAGTGATATATTAAATCATCCCTGTTCTCAATAAATATCTTCTGCAGTTCTTTGGGTAAACAAAATATGTCAAAGTATTATCTTAGCATTTCCAGCTTCTTAAACCTACTTTGTGCCTGGTGGTTCCCTTCATTTCTGCTCTACATAAAACAGATTTAAGGTGTGATTTTCTACACAAAAACAATAGGAATAAAAGTTGGTCGATATTGTTTGGAAATTTAAGAATCGCTTTATTTGCAATGGCTGGTCTTTATCAAAACAGATAGAAACATTCTGGTATAAATATCCTTAGTTGAAACTATTTATGATAGTGTCACTTCCGATAAAAAAAAATGAATGCTTCTCACAGGTATGTTAAAAATCACTTATTCTCAACAAGCATCTTGTATCTCATTCTCAATGTGATCATCTGATAAAAAAAACAATATTTTTCAAATTAATTAATTCCACTTTTGAAAATTAATGAAGTCCCACGTTATAATTTTAATCTTGGAAGCAAAATTATTCAGCATTTACTAATTTAACATATGCTTCTATATAAAATGGGTTTTGATCTTTTAAATGCTATGGTAGTTACTTATCAATATATATAATATTGGATAACATGAAGATACAGGAGAACTGATTGCATATTACTGCTTGTATTTATTTATCTATTCATGAGAAAAACTTTCTCCTAGAGTAGAAAATATAATACCTTACTTTTACATTTGCAGGAATATCCTAAGTGAAATGCTAACTTTCAAAACATCTTTATTGTTGTCACTCTAATAAACATTATGTTAAAAGTACATATTCAAATTACAGCTTTTCTCTCTGGTGATATTTTGAAATAGAGCTTGAAACCCACCATCTGTATTGTGTGCTACACAAGAATTCGTTCCCTTCATGTATTTATAATATCCATGCTATTAAACTAAACCAGATTAACATAAAATACTTGGCTTTGAGGGGGGAAAAAAGCCTACTTCAGCTATAATTCTTTAATGGCCACCGATTTTGATTTTCATTTAATATGTGTCTGTAATTTCTCATGTATCATGTAACATAAAAGAAATTAAAAATCCTAAAATATCTGGGGGAGAGGGGTGCAGAAAAAAGGAAGCAAAATATTATAGATTTGTTTAAATTCATTAAATTAAAACAATGTAAACTAAAGGATGCCTTCCTCCAACTTGATTAGGTCAGCTCCTGAGCCTAGTTTAAAAGACAATTTGCTCACTTTTTCCTAGCAAAAGAGAAAGATGAGGACAAGTACAGTATAGAAGAATTTTTAAATGAGACATACTGACAGATTATAATATGGTGTCTTATCAGATGATGTGGTGTTTTGACTGCATGGCTACAGAAGGGCTATAATTTAAATGCCATTAAAGACACATAAGCTCTAGCGCGGAGACAAGAATACTAGAAAATCTTTTGGTCTGTAGTCGCAATGCAGATAAAATTGTTCCTTTGATCTTGCAATGCCAAAGTCTGTTGTCCAGAAGGGAAACATCTTTGCACTTCTGTCTTAAGCTAAGACAGATTTCATTTTCCATCTTAGTCACTTTGTTGACACCACATAAAAAGTAAAGCACATTTTATCAAGTATAGTTTAATTGTCTGTCTTTGTTATTTTAGATTACTTTATGATTATGTAGTGCTAAAAAAAAATTGCCCAAAATAAATGCATCTGGGTTTCAAGTGACTACACTTGAACTTCACATATCTTGATGTGGACAGTTTAGTGGCAGTTGTATCCTAGGAATTAAGAACATTATGGTTTTCTTCTCCTTTTCTTTATATAACATTTTTCTTTCTAGAGAAGAGGGACATAGTTTACTCATAAAACTACACAGAACATAAACATGAGTTGGCTTTTAGGAGGAACTTTTACGGTTACTAACCTGTGATCTATGCTGTAACCATCAGAAAAATCACAGTGAATTTCACCAGATCAGGTCCCTAAATGATTGAAAAACTTATGAATTGTTAACAAAACTTTGGCTGTAAATTGTAATTTAAAATGTATATAATGCATGTTTTAGGGGAAGGTCTGAAGTGGAAGATTTTCATGATGTCTTCTTTTGGGGAAAGCTGTCAGAAGAAGCCATAGTTGTCATTTGCACATAATACTAATGGCTCATTGTACATGACACAATTGCATTTATGCACATACACTTATCACTACACTGTGCCAACAATAGTTTCCAAGATCTAGTATGTTTTATGGGTGATTCTCTAACTTTTATTTTTAAAAAATACAATGAGGATTATGAAGTAGGAATATTTTTGCCAAGATTCAATCTAATATTTTTTAAAATCACATGGTGTCTATCTCTCTTTTCTCATTATACGTAAAATTGCTAGTTTCATTTCTAGGTGAAGATTTTGGGATGAATGAAGGCAAAATGTTTAATCACTAAAAATAACATTTCTTATGTTATCAGGTGGTAAACTCTTGACAATAAACTTAATTAAATTAAGACAAATAGTTTAAAGGCAAATATTTTATACTAAATCAACTCTTAATTTTTTTTTCCTCCCTTGATGCATTTTATTATATCTTGGCATAGCAAGATTCTAAAAGTCAACTTTCTGACTAAGAAGTATTTGGAAAATTAGAAGTGATTAAAAAAGAAAAAGAAAGAAAAAGAGTGCTCTTAATTTTCAGGCACAAATCGTGATTTTAAAAAACACAATTCAAACACGTTTGGCATTTCTGCAAAACACCTATCAACTAGCAAACAAATAAAAACCAAACCTGTAACCCTAAATGCTGTCTAAATATTTGAGAAGTGGCTTGCAAACAGTAGAAAACTGAAGCTTCTTTTGCCACTGTTCTGGTGTGGAGACTAATGGAGAAGCTTCTGCTGAGTTTTGCTTTGTGTTAATTGTGACCCAGCTGAAGCAAATTATGAGCCAAGACTAGATTGTAACCTCCCTGAAAGCAGTGTCCCAGGCATTCTTTGTGTCTTCCCCAGAACTCAATGCATTTGTCAATGACAAATGTCCTGACGTGCTGAACAGTGTGCTCATGGCTCTTATGTGTAGGTGGATTTCTTGGCAATGAAAAGTACACCACACTGGTGTTTACCCAAACCTCTGCAAAACATCAGTGACGTATAAAAAGTCATCATCTAAAAACAATTTTGTTTTATGGATTCTGAAAATAATTCATGTGTCTAGGACTAACCAGAAACAATGCAACATTGATACAGAATTTCCTATTACTCATTATATGAGATGAAAAGTGAATTATAGTTAGGAAAACAAGACAAGCAGCATGGATAGCAACAAAAACAATCAGAGAGCGATTTGTATATTTTGTATCTGATTTTGAAATGACTTTAAAAAAATCCATCTCAACATCTTTATGGAATCCATAATTGCTAATGGTTTTAAGTATCAGCCCTAGGCAGAGAACATAGCAAAATTTCCTGGAGCAGTGAAAGTAAACAATTCAGTCACTACCCAGACAAATAACTGTGTTTATGGTTCTCTAAACCCTCAGTATATATTGGAGTATTAAAAATAATAGGAAAATTCACAATATATTCTGTTATAATGGGAACAGTTGGATAAACCTTACAAAGTGCTTAGGCATACATAGGACCAGCATCTTCGAATACATAGCGTTAATATCGTAAATATCTGGCTGCAGGGGTATGTCACAGATTATAGTCACTGGAAAAAAGGACTAAATGATCGTTTCAAATCAACTACAAAATTAAAAGAGAGAAAGAGAGAGGTTGAGATTTAATCACTGTGCGTATAAAATGGAAAGAAATAATTAAGCAAAGAGGAAGATTAAGTTGGATGTCAGGATAAATAAAAATATACTCAAAGGGGAATACTGGAAAGTTTTGGGAGTCGTGTAGGAAAGAGGAACAGAGTATAAAATGTGTAATAAACTAAATTAAAATCATGTGTACAATGCTATTTTTGCAGAGTTATGGTATGAGTCAGCAATCCTCAACCTGAGGTCTAGTAAACAATTTAGTTCTGAGAGATCACTGGCAATAATTTTGATTAATAAAGGAATTTCAGGTCATTACTAAAATCCATGTCATTCTTAATTTGGTGAAATAAAGCATTAATGCTCTTAAAATGAGGATAATAATTATTTTCAGCCATTTCAAAGATAATTAACAGTAAATCAATCCAATCATTCCTTATGATTATTTTTAAAGAATTAAAACAATCTGAATAAACAATCTATGGATGTTAGCAGTTCAAAAACATTTGCAAAATTATTTCATACATTTAGTGAAGCCACAATGCAGTTGGGTTTGCCCAACACATAGGAATTCTTTTGGAGGTCTTGATGTCTAACAAATTGATAAGTATTTGACAATCTCTGTTGGCTGAGGTGCTATGTGAGCAAATACAGAGCAAGTGATTCTCACAATCTTTAATTAATCACTTAGATTGATCAATTCTCTTCCAACAATTTAGATAGGAACATATTTTGGGATAAACATTCCATGTTGCTCACTTGAGAAAATGATTGCAGGACTGAGATCACCAAATAAAATGTGGAGAGTACTGTGTATACAAACTGAATGAGACTAAATTCCCTAATAAAGTACTCTATACTTAAAATGGTTAAATTTGGAATATGACCACAATTTATAGTTGGATTTTATTAAGTGAAAGGCAACATCCAATACCTGTATGCGTTCAGATTGTGGCAAGTTATATATTTGTATATGACTCCAAAATGTGATTGGTAAAAAATAGTGTGTTCTCCAATATTCAAGCTTTTTGAGCTGCCAGAAAATATCAAAACAATTAAGGCTCTTTGGAATGCGTAGTTCACTTCCTGCCGTAGGACAGGAATCACAGCTGCTACAGTAGCAGTGGGTTTCCAGATGTCAAGGCTGCATGGATAGTGAGGTAATTGCAGGAAGGAAGGGATACAATTTTGTTATCACAGATTACCCTCCCCATTGAAAACCCTGGCTATGGTGGCATTAGTGTCAGCGCTTTGGATACACACATTATGAACTGGAGGACTTCACGTTCAAATGTGGAGGTTTGTACATTTGTTTCTGTGAAGAAGGACAGGTCAGGGTTATTAACATATGTGGGAAACAAAGAGAACAAGCACTCACAAAGCTGTATCGTTGGATTTATAAAGCTTCTGAAAGTGTTAATAGAAATTATCAGCAAAACCTGGTGCTAATAAGGCCAAGAACCAAATAACAAGGTTTAACAATAAATGTTTAAGAACCATGCCTCTGTCCATTGTGTTAAGAGAAAATTAAATATGCTTGGACACATGAATCAACTGACATTTCTGTTTAAGGTGGTCTTTGGCTGCTCTTGACTGAGTAGAGAAGAATGAGCGGTGGCTGGTACTCAACAAAGAATCATTTTGTTCGAAACTTCCCTTGCTATGCATTTTAAGGGATCTCTAAATTGGTAAAAGACTGTTATTCAAAGTAATGTAAGCTGTTATTCAGGAGCTGGAATCAAGGTGCCATATATCTACATAGGAATTTCAAAGACTACATTATTTTAGCATATTTCATTGTCAAAATCAATGTATAATTGCTCATAGGTTAGTGAAATTGAAAGAATTCAATTGGAAGTTTCTAGGTTTTCCATCTGTGGATCGCTGTTACGTGTTCTGCTTAGTGTAGAAGATTAGTTTAATGTTCTTCATACATGAAAAGAATAGTTGAAGCCTCATTTTCTTCTACAAACAAGGCAGAGTTGAGAATATTGTGAGAGATAGGAGAAGTGACCAATTCTGGTTTCATTCTACCAGCCACGAATAGAGTGGGCAAATCATCGCTCTCCTACCAGAAACCCTATCCTTCCGCCAAAGCACTTAGGCTTTTCTAGTTTGTGGGGGCAGCTGCACATTGATTCATACTGAGCTAATAGAGTCAAATAAATAGCCACAAATCACATATGCAGTTCTTAAGTCATGCCTCTCCTATTCTGTAAAATCCGGGGGATAAGGCTAGTTTTGTGTCTGCCTTGTTAAGCCTGGCCCATTATTTCTGATTAAAGGGTACCTGACTGCACAATTCCAGAGCACCATTCACATCAGCACCTAAGTTAACGGTGCCTCCTGGAGTTCTGTGATGCACAGCCTGCATGGCTGTAGGTGGTAGACCTTTGAAAATATTTTTGAATCTTGAATAATTTACCAGTATATTAGATATTTGGTAGTCCAGTGGTAGCCTACATTTAATAGGACCTTACCAAAGTTTAAATAAATATATTGAATTTTTAGGACTTTTCTATACCTTTCAGCTATAATGATAGGTATGGAACACAAGGGTGCTGAGAAGGGAGAAAGACCATTGTGAATAACATACAGAAAACAAAGCATTTGCTAATCTAGGAAATGGAAATTTTATATTATAGAAACCATCCATAAGACGGTTTTCAGGAAATTTAAGTAACCTGTTTGGGAGCAGTGAGCAGTGTATTTTTTTTTTTTTTTTAGTATTTCTGTCTTTCAATGATATGTCAAGACTCAATAAAAACAAACACTTATCAGTCATTCCTTTCCATGGTAAAGCTGATTTAGTCTATACAAATGAGTAAAGAGAAATTTTACTTTGCTTATTTATTTATTCATAGCTCCCTGGTCTTTGCCGTTTTTTATAAAGGAGGAAGTACCAAGTCAGACTAAGTAGCTATGCCTAAAGTGAAACATGTCTCTCGGGCAGCAGCTTACAGTGCGGTCCTGGACAGCAGCCCTGTGATCACTTGACAACTTGTTAGAAGTGCAGATTTTCGGCCCCGTCCCCTGAAAAAGATACCCTGGGGAGGAAGCCCTGCACGTGGTCTTGTAACAAGGCTTCCGAGTTATTCTGGTACAACTAAATTGTGAGCACTTCTGACCTAGGAAATCTATGGTAATCAAACTTTTCTTCAATAACTAAGTTTCAAGGAATAATGACACAGTATAAATTGTCATTTCTTTTCCATTTCAACATATCTTATTACTTTGCAAATTCAGTAGCATTGATGAATTCTCATAGCCACTTTCTTCCCTTACTGTATGATTCATTTGTTACTCCCATAGGAATACTTTACTGTAATTTTTAAAATGCAGCATATAGAAATAAATAATCATTACCCTCTTCATAAAGAAAAAAGTAAAAAGTCTAAGCATAATTCTATCTTATAATTTAGTAAGTAACAACTGGAGTTATAAACTCACCTAATTTGAGTGTAAATTTATGATATAGAGCCATAGCTATATGTTCAGTTATAACATACTTAATGCTTGGATGGAACTGAACCCATATCTATTCTTCGTGTATAATTCAGGGCCCATAATGGCACACCAGGTATTTTAGCTTTCATGGATCTAGAGCATTTTAAAAAATCCAAATCTGAAATATATAATAAAAATATTTTCTATATAAATTTTAATGCCTCTCCATCACCTAGTAGAGGGTCTTTAAAGTAGTTAATCCTCAAGAGTTTCAGAAAAAAATCCATAAAGGCCATAAATGAGGAAGGACAAATTCAGTTCAAATATCTCGGTGTTCCGTGGGAAAGTCACACACACACACAGGCTCATTAAATATTTATAAATCTATACTGATATGAAATAAACCTTCATCATTTAATACATCTGAATCCTTCATGTAGTGCTTTGGTTAAAGTCAACTCAAGCTAAGATTTATTGATTAACTTTCACAGTTTTTGGAAGAATAATGAATGAATGCCATATAAAGTATTTTTTCATTTTCTATAACTTGAGATTCCTTAATCCCTCGATATTTCACTTTTGATGACCTGCCTCCTAGGCTTCCATGTGGTTATTATTTTTCTTTCCTATTAATGTATTTCTTCCAACACACACAGACATGGACATCGACACATGCAAATGAAGACATACCAACTTAATAGTTTTCTCTACTATCTTACTGCCAGTTAAAAAAAGTAGATAGTCCATATTTCAAAGACATGATTATCAGGTTCTCTGTGAATTTTGTTGTATTCTCAAGATTCTATGTGCATCCCCAGAAAAGTTCTGCTTTAACACACGAATAAAATTAACATTTATAAAGAGGGTCAGAAACTCTCTGCTATAATCATTCAATTTCACATAGAATTATTCTATTAGGTTCACATTTTGTTCTCTGCTGCAAATAGTTACCTAGGAAAATATATCACTATACTGAACTATACACATTTTTTTTTCATTTCCAGTGGAAGGTAAACATATTTTGCATTAATTTATTTGATTTACACTTCAGGTTCTCAAATAAGGCACAAAGTATGAGCTTGCATTCAAATATCCCTTAAAATTCATGTATTATCTACTAATTTTTTCAAGTGATGAATGTACCATTCAGATTCCCTTTTTTTTTAATCCTGCAGAAAATGTTTGCATTATAGACCTGCTCTCTTGGTATATGAGCTCTTTATGAAACATTTCTATTTCACTTAATGTATAAACCAACATAATTTATTTTGCATAGAGATAAAAGAATAAGCCAAAAATGCCTAGGTGAGTGGTACTCAAACACAGGAGATTTTTGCCCCTAGGAGACATTTGGCAATGCCTGGAATCATTTTTGATTGTCACAGCCTGGTGAGGAGGGTTGTATCATAATGTACGGAAGTCTGTGATGCTACTTTTAAAAATCCTATAAAGCACAAGAAAGTCTCCCTCAACAACGAATGAACTTGTCCAATGTGTCAATAGTGCTGCTGTAGAGAAACCCTAGCCTAGTGCGAACTAATTTATACAAGTTGGCCATAGTTACTGTAATTTCAATATTAACCATTTGGGAATTCAAAGCCTTCCATTATAACCATATAACTCTGGAATGTGAATGAAATTCCCTTTTCTTATACTCAAAATCTCCACTCCACCGTAACCCTCAAGAGCTTTCCTTTTCAGTGGAGAAAATATGACTAATTATTACATCCCAGCATTGAATCCCTTTTTATGAGCTAACATTTTTGCATCGGCATTTTGTGTAATGTGGCACATTGCCTTGTGTGAATGTTTAGCTTTTTTAATCAACTTCTTTTTCAGAAAAACAAGGCATTATGTGTTACTTACTTGAAATAAGACTGCATCTTGTAAAAAAAACAAGTAGTCACTACACTATTTATATAATAAGTGCTCCGAACAAGATTTTTAGTTGCATTTCACATCTTATTAACTTTCCTTTATGATTGAAAATCAGTTGACAATATACTGAAGCACAGGTCAGTTTCTAAAGAAAATGTATTTGGATTGATAAACATCTTCCAATCTGCCTTTCAACAACTCTTACAGTAACCCCGAAAATGTTTTCACAAATGTATGTTGTGGCTTTTTTTGTTAACCAAAGTTTATTTCTAGGCTTCTTTAGCTAAAGAAGGTATTTAATATTTAGTATTGCATCATAAAAGTATTTTGTGTTTATTAGTTTAGTATTTTACATCATAAAAGTTAACAATAGACAAATGTTTCTGTGCTTATATATTTTGCACAAAAATATTTTTTGTACAATCTGATTTGAGTTTTCATTGAATTACATACTTCTCTGCTATCTGTAGAAAGTATGCAGGTGAGGGCCTGGCTAGATAGCTCAGTGGATAAAGAGTGCGCTGGGGTACCACATGGGAGGCCCCGGGTTCGGTTCCCGGGGACCTCTCCGAGTGGGCAGACGGCCTTGAGAAGGGCAAGCCACCATGGGTGGGGCAGAGCCGCCGTGGGCAAGGCAAAAAGCCACCACGGGCAGGGCGGAGCTCCCACGGGCGTGGCAAAGTCACCCGTGAAAAGCGGAGCTGCTGCCTGCGAAGCGCGGAAGTCGGCAGCCCGCAAAAACATGGAGGACTGCCGCCCGTGAAAACGGAATGGAGCCACCCACGAA
>PVKH010006649.1:0-20874 GCA_004027955.1 Chaetophractus vellerosus | reverse complement strand
TACCTAAAATAAACCCAGAAACAAATCACCTATTGAGGAATTTTGTTAAAATGCATTTTAGATCCTGCCACTCTTCTTTTATAACCTCTCCAGTGGTTTCTGACTTCTCTTGGAGGAAAAGTTATTGTTTGTTTGTTTGTTTGTTTTTTTACAATGGCTTCCAGCACACGACCTTATATGATATCCTCTCCCTTACTTTGTCTCAGCCAAATGGCCGTGTGCTGTTTCTACTTGATGCAAGGCCTCTTCTAGCCCAGGGTCTCTGCTTAGATAATGCTCTTTTTCCAGATAACTGCAGGGCTAGCTCCTTTGCTGTTTGTTATTTGTGAGCCTTCTCTAACTACCCTATATAAAATTGCAACTGCCCTCTCCATAAACATATCACTTAACATTTTCTTTCCCTGCTTTATTCTTCTTCTTAGTACTTAAGATATAACCCTTTATAGCATTCATTACCACCTAAAGTACCATGTTATTTATTGTTTGTTTGTTTTTACCCATCAAAATGTATGTTTCAAAATGATAAAAATTATTCTTTGTTTTGTTGATATATCTTCTGGGCCTAGAACAGTTTCTGACAAATCGTATGTATAAAATGAATGCTCCTTTAGTGAAAAAAAAACAAAAACAAAAACAAGTCAGTGTTAGCTTTTGTATGTCTAGAAATAAACATTTCAGTCTTAGGGTTTCTACCATTTACCAGGCCAAATTTTGATTCTGAGCAGCAATGAAAATTTCCTTGGAATATGTTTTTCTCCATAATTGTTTTTCACTCATTTTCCTGTTGTGAAATTTTCCCTTTGAGGATTGTACACTTCATGTCTTTGATATATTGGATGACCTCAGTATTAGACAATTGAGTTTAGTTTCTTGGAACATAATTAGGTTCTCAGGGATAATAACAGAAGAGATAGATGTAATTCCCAGATCATGGCTCATTTTTACCTTAGACTAACTGCTCTTTTTCCAAAATACTAGGCAAACGGGGTGAGTTGTTTTACTTCTTTTCTCAACTTTACGCTTCTAGTTCAGGAGTCAGCAAAGGACAGCCCTGGTCCTGATTTGCTCCACTTCTTTGTTTGTTTTTATAGCTGGTGAGCTAATAATGGTTTTTACATTGTTAAATGGGTCCTGTGGTAAATTGAATTATGCACCCCGATTTTGATTTGTTCTTAATCTTAATCTGCATTCCTGTGGGTATGCACCCATTAGATATCATTTTAGTTAAGGTGTGGCCTGACTGAAGGAGAGTGGGCCTTAACCCAGATTGCTGGGGTCCTTTATGAGCAGAAGATATTAAGCCACAGTCAGAGAAAGCCACAAAGAGAAGCCTGAGGGAAGGAGGGCTTTACCATGTGAGGGAAGGCAGGGACACAAGCCAAGGAACCCCACGGGTCACTGCAGCCAGCATCAGAATGTTACAGACTTTAGGAAGAAAGCATTACCTTGTTGATACCTGATTTTGGACTTCTATTAGCCTCAACAGCGAATCAATAAGTTCCCATTGTTTAAACCAACCTATTGCAGTATTTGTCATGGCAACTTGGAAAACCAAAACAGTTACATTTTAAATGGTTATTTAAGTGCCAATATAATATCCTTGATTTTGCCTCTTGACCCACAAAGCCTAAAATATGTACCATCTAGCCCTCTAAGAAAAAGCTTGCCAATCCCTATTGTAGTTATTTGCTGTTAAAGAAGAATCTAAAACTCATTAATAAGATAATAATATTTGTAGCTTCCATTGACAACCCACTGAGTACTAAGCAATGTAATAAGTACTTTAAAAAAAATCTATTATTCTAATCCTTACACTAGTCATAGAAGTAAGACAGTTTTAGTCACTCTTTTACATGTGAGTGAATAAAAGCTCATAGAAAAAACTAACTTGGCCATGATCATATCAATCTTCCCCAACAGAGTAGTAATTAACTGTTTTGAGATGAAAAACTCCAGTCTATTGAACTCCAAAAAGTCTTTCTCCCTTCAGTCTTACTGCCAAAACAGCCACAACAGCAACAATAACAAAATAAGGTTAATTAAGGGGAAAAAATTAAGACCCACTGAATAAACTATCAGCTCCTTAGAGAACTTCCTGGTGGGCTGTCGACTGCCTTACTTTCAGGACTGTCTTATATTTTCTATTCTGCTCCAGTAATGTATGAAGCAGCTGGTGGCCAGGAAAATAAAGAAGACTTGCCAGTATCCAAATATCCCACCTAGTGGTTGGTCATGACTTTGTGCTTCCTACATGTTACCACAACTGGGGGGGAATCCTGATCTTTGAGTGGTAGGCATGAGCAGAAGCTTCGCTGACTAAAACAAAATCAAATGTCCTCAAAGTAGAGCCAACAGGATCTTAAAGTCAGACCATGAATATTTCACAAGGTAGTGATCATCCAAATAATATTTCATAAAATCTGCTTTGGAGTTTCTGAGAGTTTTCTTGAATTTCTTGAGAGAGAATACCTTGAGAGAACAGGTGATCTTATTTCTTTGATGAATAAGGAACAATTACAAGTAATTCTCAGGTGTAAATGTTTTCATGGAAAATTGGATGTTTTTTTATGGAAAACTAGATGTTTTCATGGGAAAGTTATCCACAAAATTTTATTTGACCTGTAGGAAAGTGGAAGCACATGGTAAGTGTTTATGGTGTACTTGAAAGAGAGCCTGAGAGTCAATGAGAAAAGGTATCCAATCCATGCTTTCCACATTTCCTTTTTGTGAGAGGTGGAATCACACTTTAAAACAAGTAGGCTTTTTGGGTCATCCCCAATTAGTTAATTCTTCCATGTATAAATAAAAAAAAAAAGTTAGTGCTCTTTGTTGCAAAATCTCATCTATGTCTATACATATATAAATCCACCTATATATGCATATATATACACCACACAAGCACATATACACACATATCTCTATCTAGCTAGCTCATAGAAAGTGTCTCTTTTTCTTTTTAAGTTTAGACAGCCATTCAGATGAGTCCATTTCCCAGGGAACTATGGCATTACAGTTTTTAGTGTATTATGTTTACAAGTCCTGCTGATTTTCCTTATTGAATTGCTTGCTGTTATCTAGCACTTACTGAGATAAATAGGCAAGGAGTCTGCTCAGAACATAACATTTCATATGAGTCACTGTCTAATGATATGGACAGTGCTAGTCTGGTAAAATAAAATCAAGTGTGGTATATTTGCAAAAATATTTGGAGGCAATTTGAATGTAAGAGATAGTGAGAAGATTGCAGTTCAGAATGGTGATAGATGATTTCTATTATATTTCCACAATCAAATAATGTATAATAGTGAAAAGATGTTTTGCTCTATTTATCTAGCGATGCCATGTCACATTTACATAAAGATTTCAAAGGCAACTGCCAGCCGATGTATTCTCAGTGGAAAGAAATCTCTTAAGTTTTATATTTTTTAAGTGCCACACAGCTATTAAGTTTGTTGGTTAGTAAATACGTGTTGAATTATATTGAATGAATAAATGACTTAGTTCTAGATAAAGTAAGAGAAAATGGTAATGTTTAGGGGCAGAGATGGTAGAAAGCTCGATCTTCCATGACAGAAAGAACAAAATAAGGACAAGAAAGTGTTTCACCAAATTCAGTCAGAGTGTTGTTAGGTATTAGATTTGAACATAACTGCAATTCAACATTTGTTGCACTTAAAAATATCTACTGAATCCAATAAATTATAATGGTCTTTCCTTCTTCACTAAAAAGTTTGTTCTGAAAGTTCATGCTTGAACCCTAAACATAAAATAAACACGTATGTATGGTGACTAGGTCTTTGAAGTATCTCAGGAAAGTCTTTTCTTCTGTGAAATTCACTTGAATTCTATTATAATATTATGATTTCTTGTTTCTAATATCTGTATGCTATGTTTAGGGTCTTGAGAAATATGGCTGAATGTACCAAAGAAGTAGTACTGTTAGCTAATTCAGGAAAAGGATGACAGCTAACCAGCTATGCTCCAAGCACTGTGTTCTGAAATTTACGGGGGGGTTCTGCTAGTTTACATAACTCTAAGGAATCCATGAAAAATCACTTTAAAGGAAATATTTAAGTAGTGAATTCTAAACTTTCTCTTATTAGGCCTATTGTCTACTTGCAACCAGGGCAATTTTCACATAAAATCTGGGGAGGTGTAATAAGGGAAGAAGGGACACTGTATTTTTCTGTTGTACATAACATTGGAACTTAAGCCAGTAAAACTGCCAAACAGGTTTAAACATATCATAGTAGCTACCAGGACAGTGTTCTTGCTTCTTTCTTACACGAAAACATGGTAAATAATTCTTTTACCTTCCAAATAGAATGAGGACCTAAAGTTGTTAGAAACTTTGGTGACTATCTTATGTGTTGAAATTAGCTCCGTATTGTACAATGAGAAAATTGAGATTCAAAGACTCAGTGAAGATTGTAGGCTCTATTATAATAGACCACAAGCTGGAATCCAAGTAATGTGACTCCCCCTCATTTCTGTTTCTATATTAATCACTCTGCCACCGGGTTGTGGCAGTTCTAGATAATGTTTGGGGGACATGGGGTGACTATCAGAATACTAAATTCTTAGATCCAAGATTGTGAAAAGGTGGTTTCTATTGCTTAGCCGGCATGTAGTAGTTAAAGCCATTTTCCTAAAATGTTTTTTCTCATTGATAACAAATAAAAATTGCCTTTTATGATATCTATTCTGTGGCTACATCATTGGTGTGCAATATTTGAGTGGTGAACACTGAACAACACAAAGTTATTCTCAATATTACTGTTAATATGAGAGAATGGTGATTTAGATAATATAAAGCAATAAAAAGTTATGAATATGTAATACATTTAAAGATTTTAGGTAGCTCAAAAATCTGTTTTCCCAATGTTGTGTTACTTAACAGTGACATTAACATTTTATTTATTATTATTATTATTACATAAAAACTGATGGTGAGAGAGACACTCCAGAAGGGTATTCTGGGCCACTGAGGGGTTAGTCTGTAATTCAATATATGATATCACAGTCCAATGAGTGAATAGGCCACCCAGAGATAATGTGGAGCTTATTGCTTATTAAAGTATATTACCATTTACTTTGACCCTTGACAAACTCTATTCTTCAAGGTTTTTCCTCTGTCTTTTCCCCCCTTGACAGGTAATGATTTCAAAAGATCTATTAGATATTATATGCATAATGAAAGTGCAAAGCTTGCTGTCAGGTACAATAGACTGCAGTTTTTATTTGAGCCCTCAA
Source organism: Chaetophractus vellerosus (assembly GCA_004027955.1). Classification (NCBI taxonomy): domain Eukaryota; kingdom Metazoa; phylum Chordata; class Mammalia; order Cingulata; family Chlamyphoridae; genus Chaetophractus; species Chaetophractus vellerosus. Next base: position 15,621 of record PVKH010006649.1, on the reverse strand, counting down.
AGTTATTCTGTGTCATAGATACCTGGAAGGTCAGTGAACACCGTGCCTGTTCCCTATCTTATTTCTCTGGCAGATATTAGCAAAGTTACTTGGTTCATACATAATCGTTTTTTCTTTTTTTCTTCTTCTTCTTGAAGGTCAGTTTCTTCTTCCATAAGCAGGAGGTCAATGATGTTCTCTATCCTAATGGTTTTCATCCTATTCATTATTATGTACTTTGTAAGTTTGCAGTAATATAGAATAATGAAAGTTGACTCATTAGATCTTCTCTTTTAAAAAGACATTATAATATTAAAGACAAATTCTCAAAGAATAACAACTTTACAAGTTCAGTCATCTCTCTATCACCCTAAAACAACTATTTTCATTTTTGTATATTCTTCTCCCTACGCACAAACATAGGGCAGGCACCGTGTTATATTTTTCTTTTTGATCTTAACATTTTGTTCTTAACAATTGAGTATTGCATTTATAATTACTCTTTTAATGTATATAGAATAACCCACTTTCATGCATGGACTGTATTTTATGTTTCCTCAAGGTTGGGATATTTTTTAATATTACTGATAGTAATACAACAGATATTTTCATGTATATGATTTGAAATTCTACTGAATTATTGCCTTAGGATAAAAATCCTACATTTAGAATAACTTAGGAAAGGAATGAACAGTTATATGACATTTGCTACAAGTTCTTATGATGATTTCCAAAAAAGGTCTGCACAAAACTGTAATACCGCTAGCTCTGAATAAAGATACCAAGTTTGTAATAACTATTTCCATTCAGTATGACCACTTATCTTTTATTTGTTTGTTATTAAATTTTTTGCTGCTAATTCCACGTGCTCCTATTGGCAATTCTTTGATAACGTACAGGAAAGAATATTGTCATACACTATACTCTACTACTTGTGTTGCTTTTGATATAAATTTCTCCCAACCTTGCATATGTATTGGAGCCCTCATTTATCACTCTTCTGACAAAGGTTTGAGCTATCACGTATGTTGATTTTATTTTCCTATATTTATTTTGCTAAAACCAAAGTTTGAAAAGTATATATCTTTAAATTTGTAAGTTTTGCTTTTTATGATTTCTTCTGACATTTAAAAGCTAAGAAATTCATTTTTCCACCACATGGCGAACAAGTATTCCTTATATTTTAATGGTGTGTTTAATGAGATCCAGCAAATATTTGATTTTGTTTGGAGTTTATCTTGGTGTTTTAATTTCCTAGTTGCCAAAATACATCCCATACAATGGGAGAGCTTAAACAATGGGAATTTATTGGCTCATGGTTTCAGAGGATCGAAGGCTTGTTTCCTGCTGGGGTTGGTAACTTTTGACTGGCTGGCAATCTTTGCTGGGGTTCCTTGGCTTTTCTGTCACATGGCAGTGCACATGGTGACATTTTCTTTCCCTTCCAAGTTCTGTTGACTTCCAGTTTCTTGCCTGTCCTGTGGCTTCTGCCTGTGTCCAATTTTTGCTTATAAGGACTTCAGTCATATTGGATTAAGGCCTACCCTCATTCAGCAGGGCACACCTTAACTAAAAACATCTTCAAAGGTCCTGTTTTCACCCACAGGGTTAGGGGTTGGGACTTAAACCTGCCTTTTGTGGGGGACATGATTCAATCCCCAACACATGGTATATGGTGTTATGGCATAGATCCATATTGTGCATTTCTCCCTCAAATTTGTATTTAGTTTTCCTAAGATCGGTTTCTGCTATTTAAGTAAAGCTTTTGAACTTATGGTTTTAGAATTACCATTTTATTTTAATGAAATTTTGTTCTGGAAATTCAATTTTGGAGGTATCTTCAAGTTTGATAATTAAAATCAAATTTATTTAATAGAAAATTGGTAAGTATAGATTCCTCTACAATTTAGAAGATGTTGCCAAAAACTCTTAATTCTTTTCATTTCATAAGCTCATTCAATTAAATACACAATGTCTGCCTTAGTTAAATGCCTTATCAGTTTTCACTCATTCTTGTATATATTTTTTGTTATGCTTTTTCATAAAATATAATCTTTTACCAAAAAATTTCAAATATTTCTTTCTTATTTGAATTTATAACTTCAAGAACCATGACTGACGAATTGGTTTTCTTACCATGCACTAAATATTTAGGTAAATTTAGGTTAAATAACAATGGAAACTTGAAGAAATGGTACATAGTTTAGGGGAAATATGGTTTGTGAAATAGCTGATCTCAATTTAAATTGTTTTCATCTGTATCATTAATTAATAACTGTTATAACTTTTACTAATTAAAACTTGAGCTTCCTTTAATTTTTTTCTGAAAATTTCCCCTGTGTGTCCTAGTTTTGCCTTTATACATTTATGTGAGATTTGGTGACACAGGCAAGTTTATTAATATCATGTAAATTTTGTTTTCCTTAAAATAATATCTGTTTCTTGTAGGTAATTATATAAAAACTATACTTTATTGAGCATAAATTAGTGCTATTTCAATTTAATTTTTCATTAATTTGATAAATTAGTTGACCTATCATTTCTCATTTAGTTTTTTGTATTCTTATGGTATTTTTGTGCTTTTGTTGTAAGCAACATACTACTGGGAATTTTTTCCAAACACAATCTGTGAGTTTTTAATTGTTGTCTTTGTTAATTTTGTTTTTCATTAGTAAATTATTATTATATATCATTATGTCTTATCATCATCTTATTTGACTTTTAATAAAATTAGTAAATCTCCCTTTACAAATATGCTTTGGAATAATGTACAAGACTATGTTGTTTATTTTCATATTTAGTTAGGTTTTTAATATGAATATCTGTTTAGAATGATTTGTGAGTAGCTTCTTATTCAACAACTTTTTCATGCCATTATTCCCAATAATCACCTACTAAATCATAATTATACCCCTCCTATATTTAAAAAATGGTTTTGAATTATTAATGACTTTAACTTTCTTGCTCTATTTTCTATTTCTTCATCCATTTTGAAACACAAGCTAGGATCATGATTTGGACTTTGGTTACAGCTTTCATTGGAACACTTTTTTCTCTTATTTATAACTCACTTGCCATTTTTCAAATCCAGGAAAAGGAGAATATGTCAACTATTCTAAACTTTTTTCAATCTCTCATTCTAAATTTAGATATAATTTAGATAGTGAAAGTGTAAAATTCAACAAGTCTTGAAAAATGTGTATCTACATGTAACTCACACCCCATCAAAGATATATAACATTTCCATTCACTCTAGAAAGTTTCTTCACTTTCCAGTCAATCTCCACTTTTAAGAGGCAAACACTGCTTTGATTCCTATTGACACTGTTAGTTTGCCTATGAGAACCATGCTGTGAATATTCTTTTAGGTTGGACTTCTCTTGCTCAACATGCTGCTTTGAGATTTGTCCATGTTATTCTGTGTATCAGTAGTCATTTAATTTTATTGTTGAGTTATATTTCATATTTAACAATTCTGTTAATGGACATTAGGATTGTTTCTTGTTGGGGCTATTTTGAATACAGTTGCTATGAACATTTTATACAAGTTTGTGTGTGTGTGTGTGTGTGTGTGTGTGTGTATCTTGGGTAAATACTAAAGGTGAAATTGCTGGATCAGAGAGTAGGTGCATGTTTCCAAAGCAGTTATACTATTTTCATTTCTTGCAACAAGGAATGAGAGTTCTGTTTCTTCTACATTTCACCAGTACTTGCAAGCACACTATTCTTGATAATCTGTTTTAATTGATAATGAATAGTATTTCCTTCCTGGTCTAGATCAATATAGTTTAGCAAACAAATGATCTAAACTAGTTTAGCAAATGAAATAGCAAAACAAACAAACAAACAAAAATCCCTGGTATTTTCACTCAGTAATTTATCTAAAGTTCCCACTACTTTTTAACTTAGTTACAAACTGAGTTGTAAAACAACAAAAACATTTATTTGTGGTCTTAGAATTACAATTCAGGGACCACAGAAAAAATTGCAGTATAACATACAGAAAAGTACAAAAGTATAATTGTGCAACTCAGTGAATTATTATAAAGTGAAACCCATGTAAACAATCCTGTAGAAGCCTTTCCATCTACTTCTTCCTCCTCATTATGCCCTTTTTCCTTCCCCAAAGGTAATCAACATCTCAACTTCTAACCCTATTAATCAGTTTTGATGGTTTTGAAATGTTACTAAAAGAGTGGTAGTCTTTTGTGTTTGGCTCCTTTTCATTCAACAAAATGTTTGGGAAAATCATCCATGTTATAGTATTTATCTATAATTAGTTAATTTTAATTAATATAATTATGCCCTTATTTATCCATTCTATTGCTGATAGGTATTTGAGTTAAGACGATTATGAATAAAACCTTTTTGAATGTTCTTAGACATGTCCCTTGGTATATGCATTTCCATCTGATATTTACCTAGGAATAGGATTGTCAGGTCAGAAACTCAGCATATATTCCACTTGGCAAAAAAAAATATCAGAGTTTTCTAAATTTTTTAACCAACCTACACTCCAATAGCAGTGTTTGTAAAACCTAGTTGCTCTACTACCTCATTAACAAATGATGTTTTTAGTCTTCCATTTTAGTTATACGGAAGTAGAGTAAGTAGTTCACATAACCTGATTGTTAAAGAGTTTGGGTTTTTTTCAGTTTTTATAACATTCGGATATTTGATTTTTTGTTTAATTCAATTACACGGTTTTTTTTCTATTCAGTTTTTAGTCTGTTTTTAACTCTCTATTCTGTTGCTTTGGACTTTTAGCCCAATCTTGGGGCCAATATAACATACTTTAGTTGCAGTAGTTTTGTATCATGTTTTCATATTCTGAAGAGTAAACCCCATATTCCATTCTTAGTGTGTCTTAGATATTTTTGGCTGGCTGCATCGTTCTATAAATTTTAGAATCGCATAGTCAATTTCTATACCTCCCACCTATGCTATACCCCCAAATCTTGATTGTATAAAAGTATTTATTATTACTTAATTGAATGTATGTCTAATTTTGGGGAAATATATGATAATGAATCTTGTAATTAATGATCATTCCATATCCTTACATTTAGGTATATTTTCTTTAATTTCATTCATTAATGATATTATATATAGTTTTCTGTATAGAACTCCTGTACATTTCTTAGCTGATTTATTCTGTCAACTGGAAATAACAAACTGAGTTGTAAAACAACAAAAACATTTATTTGTGGTCTTAGAATTACAATTCAGGGAACACAGATTCAGGTAGCCACCAAAATTTTGTCCTCAGTAGAGGCAGGTTAAGTGAGAATATTTAAAGGGAAAAAGGGGAAGAAGAAGGAAAAGGAGTTAGGAGATTTTTTTTTAAAGAAATAAGTCTTTTGTTTTCATAGAAGGGAAGGTTTTTTCAGTGTTTTTGTTTTGCTTACAATGGTGGTTTCATGGCTGACATAAGGGCCTATCGGTAAGCACAGCTTTCTGATTTCACGTTAAGTCTATCAGTCTAGTTATTCCATTTTTCTTTCACAATTCCTTACATTTAATGTCTATGTTATTTTAAATGATATTTTAAAAATTTCACCTCATTGTTGATATTTAGAAGTGCAATTATTTTGGTATAGTGACCCAGTATCTAGCAATTTTGCTGAAATTACTTATTTTAAAAATATTATACATCCTCATATATTTTATTTCTTTATCTTACCTTATTGTATTGCCTAGATCTTCCATACAACTTTCCATAGATGTGCTGTTATTACCAGCATCAGAAGGAAAGTGTTTAGGCTTTTATCATTAACTGTGTTTGAGAAATGTTTCCCTTTCTCTGTTCTGCAAAAAAAATAAATAAATAAATAAATAAAATTGCTGTAGGTTGACATAATTTCTTCCTTAAATATTTGTAATATTTTCTATTTTCTTCCTACTGCTTACTTTGGGTTTAGTTTGCTCTTCTTTTTCTAATACTTTCAGTTTTGAAGTTAGGTCTCTGATTTGAAATCTTTCTTCTTTTTAAATTAATATAAGCTTTTAGAGCTACATTTCCTTCTCAGCACTGCCTTTGCTGCATCCCATACATTTTGGCATGATGTATTTTCATTTTCATTCACTTCAAGATATTTCCTAATTTTTCTTGTGACTCCTTCTTTAATCCATTGGTTGTTTAAGAGTATATTGTTTGATTTCCATTTATTTGTGAATTTTTCATTTTTCCCTTTTTTATTGATTTCTAACTTTATTCCATCTTGTTCAGAGAAGTTACATTGTATGCCCTCAATATTTTTAAATTTATTTAGATTTGTTTGTGACCTAAGATATAGTCTATCCTGGAAAATGATCAATGTGCATTCGAGAAGAATATATATTCTGTTGTTGGGCACAGTTTTCTTTATAAGTCTGTTAGGTCTAGTTGGTTTAGAGTATCATTCAGGTCTTCTATTTCCTTATTGATGTTCTGTCTAGATGTTCTATTCATTATTGAAAGTAATGTATTAAAATCTCTTACTATTAATGCAGAACCATTAATTTCTCTCTTCAAATCTGTCAGTACTTGCTTCATATATATTTATATATAAGAGGATCTCTCCCTTAGGTGCAACTATATAAAATTCCTATATTTCTTGGCTGAATTGAGCCCTTTATCAGTATGTAAAGGCAGTCTTTGTCCCTCATAAATATTTTTTACTTTAAATACATTTTATCTAATATCAACATAGCTACCCCAGTGCTCTTTTAATTACTACTTGCATGGTACATTTTTTTTCCATTCTTTCACTTTCAACTTACTTATGTCTTTGAGTAAAAGGTGAGTCTCTTGTAGTCCGCATACAGTTGGGTTGTACTGTTTGAACCATTCTGCCAATCTCTACCTTTTGGCTGGAGCATTTAACCCATTTACATTTAAAGTCACTACTGATACTACAGGTCCTTTATCTGCCATTTTGCTATTTCTATTTAGTCTTTGCAAGTATTATACGTTTTTTGTCCCTCAATTCTTCTTTTAATGCCTACATTCACATTTATTTGCTTTTTTGTATTGTACCATACTGAGTACCTTCTCATATCTACCTGAATGTATATTTTTCATAAATTTTCCTTGTGGTTACCATAGAGTTAAAACTTAACTTCCTAAATATATGGAAATCATATTTTATTTGATACCAACTTGACTTCAATAGTATACACACACGCTGTTCCTATATCCCTCTGTCTCCCACTTTTTTTTGGTATTCATTAAAAATAACATCTTTGTACCTTGAATGTCCAGAACCATAGATTTATGTATTTGCATTTTTGCACCTATAGAAAGTAAGAATTGGAGTTACATAACAAAAAGTATAATATAATAATACTGACATTTATAATTACCCAGATGGTTACCTTGACTGAATGTCTTTATTTCTTTATGCTGCTTTGAACCACTGTCTAGTGTCCTTTCCTCTCAGTCTGAAGAACTCTCTTTACCATTGCTTGTAAGGCAAACTAGTGGTGATGAACTCCTGTAACTTTTGTTTATATGGGAATGACTTAATCTCTCCCTCATTTTTGACAGGAAGTCTCACCAGATATAAAATTCTTGGTTAGCATCTATTTTCTTTCAGCACTTTAAGTATTTCAACCCACTGCCTTCTTATTTCCAGGTTTCTGATGAGAAATTGGCACTTAATCTAATTGGAACTCCCTTGAACATAACACATTGCTTTTCTCTTAAAGCTTTCAAAACTCTCTTCTTTGTATTTGACAGTTTGATCAATATGCGACGGGGTGTATTTTTCTTCAAGTTTACCCTCTTTGTTATTCTTTGTGCTACTTGTATGTGCACATTCATGTCTTGCTAAGTTTGATAAGTTTCCCATCAATATTTCTTTGAATATTCCCTCTGCCCCTTGCTCTTTTTCTTCTCCTTCTGGGACTCCCATAATGTGTATATTTGTACTCTTTATGATGTCCTAGAGGTCTCTCTGATTATTTCTGCTTTTCATAATTTGTTTTTCTTGCTACTCCTCAGCCTGACTCAGATTCATTCCAGCTGTCTTGCCTTCGAGTTTGCTTATTCTTCCTTTTACAAGCTCCATTCTGCTGTTGAAATCCTCCTGGGAAGTTTTCTTTTCAGTGATTGTGGTCTTCAACTAAACTAGTTCTGTTTGGTTCTTTTTAAAATTTCTCTTTATTGAGATTCTCTTATTGTTCATTCGTGGTTTTCTGAGATTCTCTAGTTCTTTCTCTGTATTTCCCATCATCTTCTTGAGTATATTGAAGATCATTTTTTAAAAAGTCTTTGGTATGTCCACAGTCTGTTCTTAGTTAGTTTCTGGGTTTTTGTCCTTTTCCTTTGGATGGGTCATTATTTCCTGTGTATTGTTTGTCTTTTAATCTATTGTTGAATATGTTGTAATATTAAATGTTAACTCCAGTATTTATTTTCTGAGATATCTGTTTCTTGAGACTATAATCAGCTGGTGATATGACAGAAATTCTCTTGAATATCAGCCCTCCTATCAGGAAGGTCTGCCCAAGGTGAATGCAAAGTGCAGAGTCCTCCCTGCTTTTCTGGGGCTGTGTCTTGTCCTGGGCTTGTGCTTTCTACTGGCTTAGGAGTATCCCTATTTATGGTAGTTTGAATGCCTTTTCTACTTCTCAGTAGACAGACTTTCTCTTTCTTCCTGGTGTTCCACTGCCAGACTTAAGCCATTGCCCCAGGCTATCTTCCTCAATTGTTTCTAACACAGTTTTTCTTGTCTCAAGCTGCTTTTGCCTGGATGGCAAATTCTGGAAGGTGTGACAAGCTGGAGAAGAGTTTCCCAAGCCAGTATTTTCCAGACAAAGTCAGGGACCCACAAAGGCAGTGCTGGCTAGCTCCCAACTGTGCTGGAGAGGAGTTGAGGGAGGGTCCAGAAAGGGCACCAGGAACTTCTTCCATGGCTCTCCAGAGCTTCATTCTTGACCTTCCCAACAAATGCAGCCCTTCAGCTGTTATCCATGGCTCGAAGGAAGCATACTGTCTCCTCTTCCATCTTTGTCCAGGGCAGGTTGGAACAATGGCCACCCCCAGAGCCTGGCCTCTAGCAACCCAAAGTCATTAATCAAAAGCTGTGATCAAACATGAAAAAAAAGCTATGATCAACAATCAGCCTATGCCCACCCTGGATCATGGGGAAGCAGATTTGTATGTCCCTCTCTGGCCCCACTAAGGTATACCATTGGCTGGTTCCCCTGCAGCCTGCTGTGAGAGCGGGAGTGGGTGCCAGTAACTGCCACAATTTACTGGTATTTCTGGTAATTACCAGGCTCTTCCTCCTGCATTTCCCTGGATGTTGTATAATGTTCTACTGGACTCTGGAGTTTTGAAATAGTTGATTCAGACAGTTCCTGCCTGTTTAATTTTTCTTGTGGTGAAGGGATTGATTATTGGATCTATCTCCTCCTCTGTAGTCCCACAAACCTCCCAGCCATTATCTTTTAGTAATTGCTTTAGCCCTATTATCTCACTTGTTTCTCTGTGGGACTCTAATGACAAATATATTTGGCTTTATTTGTCAATTCTTGGGGTTAGCAAACTTTTTATATAAAGGGACAGGGAGAAAATATTTTAGGCTTTTGTGGGCCATATTCAGTCTCTGTCATGACAACCGGCTGTAGGCTATGGATTTGTGGTTGGTTGACTTGGAGACCCCTGATACACTGTTGCTTATTGATTTTTAATTTCTATTTTGTTGCCTGTCCTTATAGAATTCTGTTCATTTTCTTTGTATATTGCTTTCACTTCACTAATCCTTTACTCAGCTATGCCTAATATGAAAATATACCATCCAATAATTTTTATATTTCCAAAATTTGTGTATTACATGTTTTAGTTATAGAATTTTTGACTCTTTTCATAGTATTCAGCTTTCTACCAAAAATCTCTATTTTGTATTTTTATCTCTTAGAGGATAGTGAGCATATTTATACATGTGTTTGGCAATTTGGGGGATGAGGGCCATATATTATTTATGAAAAATATGTACATAAAAAATGAGATCTTGGATGATGTTCTCTTCCAATAGAAAAGACCTATTTGGTTCTGGTAGAATGTTAGGGGCATTAGCCATATAAATTCATCTTAAATTGGGCTGTAGTTCCTGTAAGTTCAGTTACTTGTGGTTCATTATGCTTCAACCAAAAGTTTATTCCCCAGCCCATTGGGATGTAAATGATATGGCTCAGTTTGTCACTTCTCTTCTGGAAGTACCCTTAAAAGACAGTAGCCCTAAAAACATTTCTCCTCTTACTCTTATTCTTGAATCATGGCTCCATCATTCTTTTCAGTGTTATTATGTCTACAATAACCCATATAGATTTTTAAATACATTTTTTTAGCTTTTGCATTAATTTTACTGCAGAGGTTTATTCAAATTACCTAGCCTAATATTACTGTAGTGGAAGACCTCAGATATTTTTTTTTATTTCTGGTATATAATAAAAACAACATTTATCAAAGGCTCAAGCTTCACATTTTCCAGGAACTCTAATACAGTATATGCTTTATCTAATTTAAATGTTGAATCAATTTTATTAGAAAGATGTTAAATCCTCTAAAATTAAAGACTAGGGAATTAATATTAATAATTCATAGGGGTCAAGAACACATACAGTAAGCAGGAGTGCTGAGATTTTTAAATTAATCTGACTCCAAAGCTCATACATTTGGGTTCCTCTCTTTTTTATTCCTCTTTCCTTTACCTTTCTGTGTCTCTTCCTTCCATCCTTCCTTTCTTCCTCACTCCCTCCTTTCCATTTTTCCTTTTTCACTTCTCCCATTCCTTCTCTTCCCTATCATTTCCTTCCCTTCCCTTCTGTTCCCTTTCCTTTTTTTCTCCTTTCCTTTCCTTTCCCATTCAATTAGCTATCTGCCAGATATTTATAGGTACTTGGGGGGAGCAGTGAAAAAAAATTAAATCCTATTAAGCCCTTTATAGCTTTTAGACATGTAGTGGGGAGGCAAATAATACAGAAAATGAGTCAGAAAAAGATATGTTAGATCGTGATAATTTCTCTGGAGAAAATTAAAGCAAGTAAGGGGGACAAGAAAAACGGGGGATGGCAATTGGAATTCCAAATAGAATCATCAGAGAATGACCCAGGTAAGAATGTGGTATTTGAGCAAATACCTAGAGGAGGTAAGGGTCTCAGTCCCACTTACGGTTGAGGAAAAGCATCTCGGCAGAGCAAAGAACCAATAAAAACATCCTAAGGTGTTGCTTGAGCTGTTCAGGAAATAGGAAAATTGCTAGTGTGACATGACTAGAATGAGTAAAAATGAGAATAGTAATATATGAAATCAAAGGAGTCACAAGGATATAGATATTGGGCAACCTCTTTCCGATGTAGATATATGAAGCAATTGGTGAAGGATTACCTTCATCTACTGGGAGCAGTTCAAGCTTCTTCTGATACTTAGTCCTAATTTCAACAATATTCCACAAAGTTTATGTTTATGCCCCCAGGATGATTCTTAAAACTACATACTGTCTTTCTTGCTATAACTGAAAAATGTTCTCAGACTGCTATGTTCAGTTCAACTCTGAGTGGTTATATTGCAGCCTCTAGCTATGCAGTTTAGATGTGAATATATTAATAATGGTTTGTCAAATTATTGAATGATTGGGATGAAAAATATTGACCAATATTAAATATTTACATTTGAGCCTAACATCCATTTCCAATGTATCAGAGTCTACAGAGATTTTAAGTTTAAGTGTATAAAGTATTAAATTTAGAAGGCTGCTTTGGAGATCAGGTTAGGGACCAAATTTAGGAGGGTGATATGAGAATATATATTCCCAAGGAGACAGATGTTAAATAAACATCTCTATCCTCGTTGTTGAAACAAGAATCTGTCAAGGCAGACTTCAATTTCTAATCAGAATATAGAGGGTTGCAAGATATGTCACTCTCACCCTAGCGATCAAAATAACCTGGCTGACTACAGACATTATAGTCTTGTTGCTGTTGTTGTTCTTGTTTGTTTGTTTGTTTGTTTTTGTTTTTAACCCATCAGAAAGAAGATGATGCAGAGAAACCAAACTGAGTTAAATTCCAGAAAGCAATAAGCCCTGCACTGGACAGCAGACACCCATGACTATCTCTTATACCTGGTAACATAATAGTACCATAGGCTGGTTTAATGAAACTAGCTGAACCTTTAAGAAACTTTTAATCTCAAATACCCAGTAACAGTTTGATACTTCATTCACCTGCTTACTCTTTCCAGGAGTTGTCATTGAGTGTAATGTTATTATGCTGAAGGATGGGAGGAGAAAGGGAAATCTGAATGATATTTCCCCAGGCCATGCAGGCCCTTTTGTGAGTATACGACAGGACCCTCTAAATGCTGAGGCAGGGTGGGAGAGCTGAGAGAAATCCTCTGAGGCAGAGAATAGGGCAGATAGCTTTCAAAGGCTGGGCCAGCCCAGAAACCTGGGAGGGCAGGACTAGGGAGCAAAGAGAACTCCCCAGGGACACACGAAAATCTGACAGCTAGGCCTTGAAGCAGTTTGAAAAGCTGACAACTTGGCTATAAAACAAAAGAGATTTCTAGAATCTCATTAGTATTCAGATTTCCTGCTAAAGGCAACCTCTCTTCTCCTCCTTCCAAATCACCTGAAGTGAGTAGTGATCTTAGTCAAATGAAATTGTAATGAAGCCCAGACTCAGCTCAATTCTGATCATATTGACTCAGCACCCTCACTCTAGTGGTCCTATTCCAGAGTTACTTATTTCAGTCTCTAACTGTTCTTATCATATGGTGGGTATTGAAAAAATGTAAGATGTCTCAGCATTTTGTGAAGGACAGTCTATTTCACCCTTTATCACTTATGTATATATGGGGTGAAAAATAATATAAGAAAAAGATAATTACTGAATTAGGAAGGGACAATGTCTGTGGAAAAGAGGAAAGGAGTCAGATGGGAAAGATACTTAAAGGACTTAAGCAGCAGGACTTTGTGACTGATTATTAGAGCAGTGGGAAACATATGAAAACATGTTTTACTAATTTGTATTAGTACAGTTATAATTTTGAATTGTACATTTCACTTGGCTTATCTTTGTTCATGTATTTACATAATCTACATAATTATCTCTTTCAAAGCTGCATGAGGCTTCAAATACTTCATACCAAAATTAGTTTTCTATTATTGGACATTTATGTAGCAAGCATCATTACATTTTGATATGCGGAATTCCTGTAGTCTACATGTGCATGGAGAATATTTTGCCTTTAATCTTTCCCATATTGTTTCCTTTTTTAAGTTTTTGCCATCATATGATGTATGGCTGCTACTAGTGAATTACATTTAGAAATATACTCTTTAAATGTGTATTTATATACATACAAGGCTTCTATAGTGATCATCTGATCTCTAGTATTTGGGTTTAGATTTCAGCAGCCCATAAGTTTCTGAAATTCTCTCAGAACCCAATATTGTTAAACAACCAAAAACAAGCAAAACTTCTCTTCTCACTGTATGATATAAGTTCAATGGTCTGTGTTACAGTGTAATCTATGATGCCCTGTTTTACTCTGGTATTAAATAGCTAAAAAAGTTAAAAGTTTATTGTGTAAAGTGCTCCATTGCTGTAGGATACCATTTGGTTATATTTAAGTGATCAGTTTCCCTCTCTTTCCCCACATATGCATTATAGATAGATTGACAGATGTTAGACAAATAGATGATAGATAGAAATCTTTAACATTTTCTTTCTTATATTTTTGCCATAACTTCTATATAGTTACTGTCACCATTAGATGAAATGTGAATGTATTTGAGATTTGACCTTACTTAGGAAAGTTAATAAATTAACAAAGGAACTCCAGAATCTGGCTTCAGTGATGACATAAATGAAAAGAAAAGCCCATTTTAGAAAACAAAGAAATACCAGTGCTAAGAATGCCTCTTAGATATGATGTGGTCTATAAAATTCTTTATCATTGATATAAGAATGAAGCAAAACTTGTTCTAGAGCAACATCGTGAATTTTTTCCTCTTTTAAAATGTACGCTTAAGAAAGATAGAGTTTTGAAATAAATATGTAATTTCACACTGTTTTTTATTCTTATATGGGCACTTTAGGTCTTTTGCCTCCTTTATAAAAGGTAATTATACTAAATCATTTCACTTAAATGAATAAAATATATATTTTTAAATAATGCAACATATACAATTAAATGGGGGATCAACATGTAATTAAAAGTGCATCTTGAAGAATTTCCCTCTTTTCTTTTTTACAAGTTGCCTGTCTTTGCTAGGGTATTCATTAATTTCATGTCACTTAAAGTAAATAGGTAATTAGAAAGAGCTGTTAGTAAGTAGAAAAATATTTCTACTTTGTTTTAATTTTTCAAAATTCTAACAAGCTTGGGCTGAGATCGATGAGAAGTGCCCACTGCTAAGGTCAGCATGGCCTAATTAGTTTTGCTACATTGCCACTGTAATTTTGCCTGACATGACATTGAGGGGAGGCTCAGAAGGCAATCAGCATCTAACAGCCATGATGAACATTAGTTACACCTAGTGACAGAGTAATTAGCAACTGGCTGTGCCACTTAACATGAAAGAAAAGGAAAACGATGATGCCCAGTTGCCTTATCAAGATATCAATGGCTGTCCCCTTTAGACTGAAAACTTCGAATTCATGAAAACCTTTCAATAAAAAATACTATGAGCCTTTACTGATCAGATACACCTTGGACTGACTGCAGCTTTGGGTGATGAAGTGATCACAAACATTGTATCAAATTTTGTGGTATTAGACTCCTTTTTGGTTTCTCTACCTCAGAAATCCATTTTCCAGGGAATTGGAAAAAGCTGTTTCCATGAGTTGTAATTCCTCATTTCTTTGGTGGCCATATTTTCTTTCAGGGATCCATGTAGAGAAGTGTTCTGTGACACTGAATTTTCTGGGAATACATTGAAAAACTTTAGTCAGATTTCACTCCAGAAGCTGAAGTGAAGATTCATTCTATTTTAGTGTCTTGAGGATCTATTTTCTTTAAATGATACTAGAAAGAATTTATCCAAGCTCCAATATTTGTTCTGATTGTTCACAAACCCTGCTATTAATGACTTTACTTCATTTTGTTGATCCATCTCTTGGAGTTTATGATTCATACTGTTTTAATTTCTTGATAATTTTTCCACTCTTGAAGATATCAGAAGAAGATTTATTTGAAGTGTGAAATGTTTCCTAAATTTTTTTAAAACCTTTCTATTATGGACTATTTTCATTTGTGTTATTCTTTGGTTGAAGTTTAAGTGATTTCTCTTGATGCATTCATTGCTCAGAAAAAAAAAAACAAGAAAAATTGTTCACTGTTCTTTGTGATAGCCTTCTATATACTTTACAACAGTCTCTTCTTGGATTTTTTTCCTAGGAATAACAAAATGTTTCACTTATGGGTTTTCTTCAAGATAAATTCATGTTTTCATTGTGGAAAACTTGTCAATGGAACTGTAAAGTTGAAATTTTCCCTAATGCCAAATATGGTCATTCATAATGTAAAAAAATATTATTAAATAAGTCTATTTATGGTACCACATACATTTTCTTTGACTTCATTAAACATGTTCACTTTGTAATACTCTGACTGAAGGAAAATTTTACTTCCTCCACATCTGAGAATAC
>PVKH010006648.1:0-20879 GCA_004027955.1 Chaetophractus vellerosus | reverse complement strand
AAAAAAAAAAAATGGAACATTTCCTTCATAACCCATGTTTTAGTTTCCTGGCTTCTAAAAATAAAAACCATACAATGGGTTGGCTTAACAACAGGACATTAGTGGCTCATGGTTTCAGAAGCTAGAAGGCTTGCTTCCTCCCAGGGTTGGTATTTTCTGGCTGGCTGGCAATCTTTGGGGTTCCCTGACTTTTTTTATCACATGACAATTCACATAGCAGAATCTTCTTAGTTTTGGAGGTGACTTTGACTTCCGTCCTCTGGATGCTCCCTTAGGTTTCTCTTGTTTCCCATTTCCATTGCTGTTAAGGATTTCTGCCATATTGGGTTAAGGCCCACTCTTATTCAGTATGGGTGCACCTTAACTAAAAACATCTTCAGAGGTCCTATTTAAAAATAAGTTCATACCCAGAGGACCAGGGGTTGGATTTGATCATGACTTTTGTGGGAAACATAACTCAAACCCCCAAAACTGCTTGTTTTTTTTTTCCCTCACTCTCGACTTCATTCTCATCAGAATTCCTATCATTTTAAAGGATTTTGAGGCAGGTCATATAGTGAAAGGGGGAAGGCAGCTGGCCCAGCAGACAACATGGCTGACAGACACCATGGCCAACGGACAACGTGACTGCGAAACCCTGATGAGAACTTGACCTCGACCTAGAGGTCCCAGTTGGGGCTCTTTCCAAGGGGAAGTCCCAGATATTCCAAACAGGCCTCACCATTGGCCCCTACCATTTCTGGGGTAACCAATAACAGCTGAGGCTCCTCCCCTTAGCATTAGCAAGGGGAGGAATAATTAAGAGCTTAAAAGGTGACCACACAAAGCCAAAGCCTGCTTTCTCTGCCTAGAGGAGCCCACACCAAATCTTGATGCATATTTCCATTCTTCTCTCCCATATCTCAGCAAGCTCTATACTTTCCCCCATTTCCCAATAAATCCTTTTTACTGGCCTAACTAAACTGGCATGTTCTTAAATTCTTTTATGCAACGTGGCCAAGAAACTAGAGGAATCCAACATTTCCCCATCTTCAATTTCACCTTAATACAAATAGAAAAGCTGGCAGTCTTACCTCCTTTCAAGAAGGCTACAGATTGTACTAGAAAGGACATAGTTTTTGGTGCATAATATATTTTATTCTAGTCAATGGCTCTAGTAATTTGCCTATACTTTTGAGATTTAATTTCATTATTTATAAAACATAGAAGATAAAAATATCTAATTATAGAATTTGAGGAGTGAGGTAGGAAATGTTGAGTATTAAATGAAGTAACATACTATAAAATTCCTAGAATATAGTCTCCTTTTTCCTTGACTTTTAGCTCCTTAGAGTTGGGAGACTTATATGTATTAAAAGATGACAAAAGAAAATTAATCTATACTTAGAAAAATGTCAGGAGAAAATAAATGAAGATTTTTTGAAACCTGTTTATATAAACAACAAAACCTAAGTTTTTTGGTTTTAGTTTTTTGTTTTTATTAAGTATACCTTGCATCCTCCTTCAAAGAAGGTGAGATTGATTTACATATTTTGAGGGGTTCTTTCAAGATTCCCTTAAGGTACAACTAACTAGTTCTACCTGTAAGACTACCAAATGTTCCCCAAATTAAGTGCTTTGAATCTCAATCACTTCACAATGCTGGTATAGCAGAGATTTGAATCTCAATTACTTCACAATGCCAGTGAAGTAGAAAAACAATGTGTGGCTGAAGATCAAGATGGCTTAGAGTTAAATTCCGGAGCCAGACTACCTGTGCTTATACCTAGTTCCACCACATACTAGACGTATGATTGTGAGTAAGTTATTACTTTTCTGTGCTTCCATTTCCGCTTTTGTAAAACTGGAGCAATGATATTTAGTACCTCAAGTGACCATACTATAGATTCAATGCGCATCTGTATGCAAAATGCTTAGAATGCCACCTGACATATAGTAAACTCTCAATAAAATGAGCTCTCATTGTTGACATTAGGCAGACATAGGTTCAAATATTGCTTAAATATATACTTTATGACCTTGGACAAGTTAGATTCTCTGGGCTTCAGTTCCTTATCAATAAAATACTGTTAATAAAATATGAAATAATATCCCCAGAGCAGCACCCGGCATGCAGTAGGTGCCCACTGATTGTTCTCAATGCATTTTTTCCGAGGTTCTGGTTATAGCAAGGCATGGCAGATTATATGCATTTTTTGTAACCTAGGGGAAAAGTACAAAAGCGCTTCTCTTTCATGTAAAGGAAATAATTTATGAAAGAATTAGATTAACCAATATGTAGATGACCATGATGACTGTCTCAGAGAACTAGAATTTTGGGAGTCTTTGCCTCAATGAAATCATAAATACTGCCCAGAGACAACTGAATCAATGGTTAAATTTTTATTATTCAATTTTATTGTTATTATTGTTTGCAGAGGTCTCAGGAATGCTCTTTATTTCCCTTCTCAACTTTTGCATAATGAATTGCATTTGAGTTTACCTTACCTATCTGGTGGCTGAGATGTTTTGAAAAGGTTACATTCATGCATTTTACTAGTTGAAATTACTCTCTTTTCTATATCATATAAATTCTTCTCTACATATATTTGACCTTATTTGCCAATTATGGAAAAACAATACAATCACTGTTTTTTTATTATATTGTTGCCATTAGTGTCTTTTAAGCATAGATTTTTTAAAGCCAAGATTTAAAAAAAAGAAAAAGAAAAATGAAATGAAAAGCATTTTGAATGTTTTCTGTGCACATTTACACTGTGAAATCACTTGTAACAGACCCACACCACTAATTAGCAGATCTTTATTTTGCTACATTTCTGGCCAAGTCAATGTGACAGAATATGGGAAGCCATACCAATTAACAGTCCTGAGCAAGCTCCTCATTTGACACACATTTAATAAGCAGGAAAATAGGAACTTAGAAGTTCTGAAACTCACTGATGGAAGAAAAAAAAGAGAGGGAGAGAAAAACTCTGTTGCTTATCTGGAATAAAGAAGGAACTCAATTAGCTAACAAGGTGCAAGCTGTGAGAAATAGATTTTTTTTTTCAGGGTTGAGCTGAATTTTAGTTTAGCCAGCGACTTTGAGAGGTCATCACGTCCTCCCTTTCCTTCCCATTCCACATTAAAACACAGCTCTGCAGGCCACTGTCTGCTTTCTTTATAAGTATCCCCTGTTAATGGGAATATTAGATTTCTTTTTTAAAATGCTAATGATGATATTGTATTTCAAGTTCTACTTTTGAATTTTTTTGTGAATTTCTACTGGTTATCTTTTAATAATTGCAAGGGTAGGTTATGTCTATGCCTCTCATTGCCTTCTTCCTGGTAGATTGGTGTGTATCCAACTCTAATGCTGTTCCAGGCAGCTTGGGAAACCTTTCTAATTCACACCATCTGTGTTTTCTCTGGACAAATCCTTATGAAAGAGTCAGAAATTTTAAATATATTTCATCACAGCCCGTACTTCTTAAATATTAATATGTAAGTATGTAGGACTTATTTTTTTATTGTAATAAGTACTACCTATTAATTTATGTACAACTAAGGAAGAACACAATGATGCCAAGTAAACTATGACCTAATGCAGTCCTGGGAACCTGGTAAGCTGATCACACCAATGTCTTGTTTTGAGATGTTTCATATATTTTGAGGGATTTGGCAATTTTTTTTACCTTTAATTTACATGTTGCTTATATCTCATTTTATGTGCAACTGCTATACATTTAAGAAAATTTATCATAGAAAATGTAAACTGACAAGACAAAGTACAAATTGATTATTTACATTAAAATGATCCTTTAGGGTAGCGGGCATAGCTCAGTGGTTGAGTGCCTGCTTCCCATATACGAGGTCCTGGGTTTAATCCCCAGTGCCTCCTAAAAACAAATAGACCCTTTACTTTCAAATGGAGGCACATAACATTTTTATTGCAAGATTTTAAGGCATTGTAAGTGTAATGGGGTTTGTTTTAAAATACAAAATTTTCATTAATATTGATATTCTGTAATTTAATTCAATTTTTCTATTTTAATTCTATCTCTATTTTTTTCAAGTTATTGAGGTGACTTTAAAGGCATTAAATAAAGCCAGGATTAATCAGTGCATTTTTTCTTTTACTGATTCAAAGCCCATTTATTCATTCAAACATTTGTTAATATGTACTCTCCAATTTCATTCAACTTAAAAAAAAAATAGTAATGTATTGAACAGACACTCTAAGCTTGGTATTATATTAAATCCTGGGTACAGAAGTTAGCAAACAGATATGAGTGCTGCCCTTTAAGAAAGCCATGTAAGTAAAGAAGTCAGAATTAGCAACTTCGAACCCTGAATTTTAGCCAAAAACTCTGAGTTTTAGCCCCAACTTTTTCTCCTGAGTTGTTCTGTGCTGATTTGATCTTTGAAAGGCTACTTATAATTTGAAAAGAATACACTGTAATCAGGTTCTATAGTCTTCAAAAAGAAAAGCATAATATTGTAATTAGCAACATTACTAACAAGAACAATAAAAAAGGCTGTGAATACCTACTTTATACAATACAAAGAATTAACAGTTGACATATTTTGATCTTTAGACAGTGCCTTTGGATACCTTTTATATGCCATGGAGTGTTCTTGTAGGCTTCTTAAAATGCATTTATCCTTTTTAATTTATTTTCCAGGTGCAAACTTGATCTCAAATTGATTAACATTAATATGAGAGAAACTAGCTTGCTAAAAACCTAAGCAATATTCCATTTTGAAGACAGGAAATTCCCTCTATGGTGAATGGGAATATTCCCAGAGCAAAGGACTCCCAATTAAGCATTATTCTTTGGCAGAGAATATGCCTTCATTTACTTTGATAAGTTTATGGTAATCACTAAAGCTGTAAGAAATTATCTATTCAGGGCAGTGCTACAAGTTTGCAATGGAAAGGTTTAAAAAGTGAATACATCTTCCAAAATTGAAAAGAAAATTGTATCCTGTGGTCCTTAACCATTTTTTTTTGTTCTCATTTATGCTTTTGTTGTTGTTTTTCATTTTTTATTTTGTTACATACTGACCTCTAGAATGTTGATTCATATGTTCACTAACATTGTTAAAAGTCAGCCTTGTACATAGAGGGGTTAATATTGTCAAGAAGGAAAAAGGAAAGACAGTAAGAAAGGCGGGAAAGAGAAAGAAAGAAGGGAGTCATAAGACCTTTCTGTTTTTTGGAAATGTAGTATTAGGCAGAATAAAAATACAAGGACGACATCCCCACAGTAACCTAAATCTAAATGTAATCGAAAGGGGATAGGCAGGCACAGGGATGAGGTTGCTAGTCCGCAGCCATCTCTGAGCAAAGTAATCAGTAGTACTGAATCGAGCGGCGTGTACATAGCACCTGAAAAAAAAACTTTTATTTTTGAAAGAATGTTCACCATAAAACAAACTTGTGTGTTTAGCAGCTGTTTTGATAATAATAATGCTACTAGGTCACCCACAGAAGTTAATTTATAACTGGAATTTGTGTAGCCAGTCACAGTTTCATTGGCATCAGTGACTAGGCATGTAACCTCTGTATAATACCTTATTTATACATTTTTAAGGACTCTATCTGGTCCTTCTGGAGTTGTCCACTCACATCAGTACATGTAATATTGTAGGAGATGGTCAAAAGACACAATCCACCTCAGATTTATCTTGCAGAACTGGGGAACTATAATTAAAGACACAGTCTTCTCCCACCTCAGAAAACTTCTCCACAAAGGTAGAAAAGAAAGAAAAGCAATGTTATTACTAAACACACATTAAACCAGTATGTGGTGCCCATCAGGCAATCCTCTAAACAGATTGCAAAGAACAATAGAAATCACACCCTCTTATAGAGCCAAGCAGATACAACCCATTACCTACAAGTTCGGATAGATGAAAACTAGTCCTCAAGTAAGAAGACTTGACAACAGCATTTGTCAAGCATAGCTCATCTTAAATTCATCTGGTAATTGGGGTGGTCTTTGTGTTTACTGATTGCCTCTATTCAAAGGAATAATAAATTTCTCATATCTCTTTGGCAGGTAGATAGTCCTGGAGCCACAGGCATAAGCTAAACTTCCAAGGAAATGGGGAGATAGGGAGCGAACTTCCTTTATATTTGCATTTCAGAGAAATGGCTCCCAGGTCCTTGAGAAAGACTTTCATGGATTATAAAGCTGGTGAAAGGCTTATTTAGCTTTTTAAAAGTTTTACATACATCTGAAAGGAGCAAGGAAAGGTCTACAGTTACAAGTTTTCTAAAGATTACTCTAAGAAGGAAGGAGGGGTGGGGTCTCTTTCCCTTTTTCAATTTGTATCTACCCCTACACTTCTAATTGAAAAGAAAGAAACGCACATTTTCATTACAATAGTCAGTATATGTTATGCAAAATGCTACTAAAATATCATTTGCAGGTAAATTTTAAATAATACCACTTTAAAAACCAGGTGTCTAAAAAATTGCTTCAACTCTTTTCACTAAGAAATGAGAATTCAAGTATTTAGGGAAATGTTTTTGAGCAATGCATACTTCCTATCAGCTATGATAGGCAACCTGAATTGGAATTACAAAGACAAAATGATTTTAAATAAAATTCTGTAAACATGGAATTCAATTCTTTACTTCAACTCTCATGTGGACAATCATTTATTTTGAACATATTCTAACTCAAGTTTGAGTTATATACACTGGAGTTGACTTTAAGTTATGAGTAATCATATTGCAGAAATCCGATCCCGAAGAACCCAAACAGCACTTGGAGGAGCGGAGGAACACAATTTTATTACGTGCTGGCCCAGAGGAGAAAGTCAGTTCTGGGCTCCAGGCCTAGTCTTTCATGAGTTTATACAGGGACTTTGTGTGGGCACATTCTTAAGCAAGCAGGCGGGCAGGGTTTACAGAAGCAGAAGAGTGAATTTAGCTTATCGTCTAGCAGGTTGCACAATAGGCATGTGGAATTTTTCCACCAGGTCAGGAGTATGTAGGTGGGCAGGGCAGGGCTATGCTAACCCGAATGCCTCAGATAAGCATGTTGAGACACAGGCGGGCATTCCTTATCAATCATAGCTACAGATGTGTAGGTGAGTTTTACTGAGCTTGGGTGAGATCTAGCACAGGCACAAGAAAAGATGAGTAGGTAAAATAAGAGACATTTTAAAAGATTAAATAACATTATTGAAGCATTGCATGGCAGAGAGAAAGGAAGGCAGAAAGTTAAGAATTTGTGTTTTAAGAAGATTATGCTGAGCTTGAAAGACCTCTGAGCAAAGTAAGCAAACATTTTACAATGGTGGTTAATTTGAAGAGTTAAACTTTTAAACAAGGCTAGAAATGGAGACACTTACCTCTGCCAAGTCCCATTGAAAGTCTTTAGGGTGGAGGTTATTGGGTTGATTATTTTTAAGCAACATATAAATACACACAATAGCAGTATATAATAAAAACAATCACAAAACAGGACCACTTATTGCAGTTTCCTCTTTCAAAACTGCCTTATATAACACACAAACATTTAGTCCCTCCTGGCCTCGGCAAAACTGGAAAGAATAATATCTAAGATGCTTCCCCACAGGGTTATTGTGAGGACTCAAGAACTAATAAAACAGGCTAAATCTTTTTTTTTCTTTAATTGTGAAGTCTTTTATGAATGTAAGATATAAACAATTTCTTTTTCAAATGGCATGGTATCTGTCTCTTGGACAGTTTACAAAATATTATTATTGTTTGTTTGGTTAAATGAACCCATGGTGGTTGAAAAATTAAACTAATGTGCAAGGATGTCAGCAATCCATCTATTAGCTAGACTTCCAAAACTAGCCAAATAATTTACAAAGTATCCTTGAAACATGTCTTACACTGGTAAATTTAATATATATTAATACATTCATTGAAAACTACAAAATATTTTATGAAATACAATCAATGCTAAAATCACTTCAAAGGAATTGTCAAAACTTATTTTATAAAGTACATAAAATGAGTTAAGCACAGAAATTCTAAAAATGCTATGTTTTTGTCATTTTAAATTCTGAAAAAATACTATTTCATTTATTCAAAACATAATTTTTGAGCATTTACTCTGTATTATTAACTCCTTTTGGTAATTTTTCTGTATTAGTGGCAAATCTGAAATGCTTTTACTCTCATGGAACCTATGACATGGCAGAAAATGTTTGTTATTCTAATTTGGAAACTCAGAAATTTTGCTTGATTTTGAAAAAAAAGGGGGGGGGCTTTTTCTTGACTTGATGCAGGAGACTGTTATCCCATGCTGTTTTAAAAATATCACATAAGGCTATAGTACTCATGCATCTTAAGAGAGTTTTTTAGTAGGATATTAAATAATGAATAAATTACTCTAATAATTTAGTTTTAGATTTTCTAGTCTTCTTTTGCTTTTATGTTTGTAGGTCACTTTTTTACTTTATAAATTAAGATTATGATAAATAATATGACTTTCTAAACTAGATCTATACCCACTGCATGGTAATTTGCTGTTGTTGTTTAAGCTTACTATCTGAATTGTCTCTCAGGCATTTACTCTTAAAACTGAAAAACAAGTATGGAATGTGTTTTTAATTCCCTGGTGAAGTCTTTATAATATTTCTCTCTCGGCCTTTCTGAGACTTAAAAATGTATTTCACCTCTCAGGCAATGATGGAACTCTTAGTAATTTCTTCTATTGCCGATGCTGGGGTGAGACGAGGTGCAGTAAGCCGAGCTGCCTAGGGAAATAACATCATAAAACATGGAAGCTCAACTCATGTTCTTGTCCGTGGTATTTTGAGACTCTACTATTATAGAAAACATGGTACTTAACACAATATTGAAATTCATAGACACAAAGGCAAGAATGTAGGAAACAGTCAACTGGGGGATAGGGTAGCTGTAGCCAGATTCCTCTAGGTCCTTGACTATGTTACATTAAATAATTTAAGAACGTGACAGTTTAGTTAGGCCAGTAGCTTATTAAGGAAATGAGACAAGAGAATGGAAATGGGAGAAAATAACAGATTATGGGTCCCCAGTTCTAGTTGTGGGCTGCTCCTGGCAGAGAGAGAGATTTAGCTGTGCGGTTACTTTTTAAACCATTAATTATTCCTCCCCTTGATAATGTACAGAGGAGGGGTCTCAGCTGTTTACTGTTTTGATTGATTACCCCACCCATCAATTCTCCCAGAGGTCAGGGGACAATGATAAGGCGCCTTGAGAATATCTGGGGCTTTCCTTGATCCTGGATGAAATCTTGGCCCAAATGGGGGATTCTTGTGGAGTTGTTCCAGCAGCTTTCTTGTGGGGTCTTTCCCTCAAGGAAATTCCAGGAGGGGTTCCCTGGCCATGTGTTTCATGACCAAGTTTTTCTGTCAAGTTTTAGATTCGTCTTCCCACTCCCTAAACTAGTCTGCATCATACCTTTTTATTTTATATCTCAGCCTTACCCATACTTAAATATCATCCTTTTTTTTCCCCTTAATCTTCACACAAATGTTTTGAATGACAGAAGAATTAGAAAAGAACCAGATTGCGGTATCTATAACTGTCACTATAACTACACCCTGGCAGACATAAATTCCCTGCTGATTTTGCTGCTGATTTTAGCGTACTTAATCTGAAAAGTAAGCTAAATCTTAACCTAGTTCTTTTCAATGTGGTAGTGCCTTAAAAAAAATGTCTTCTTCATCTTGCTATGAGAGTTGCATTTTTTTCCCCTGCCATATGGTAGATTTTTTTTGGATAAAGTCTACTTATTTTGTTATAAGAAGTTGCTTTAAAAAACAATGTAGGATGGCTGGTACAGGCAACTACATGCTGCACAGTGGACTGTATGAAATTGACTAGGAGTATCCAGATAATTTCAGAGGAAATGAAGATCAGTACTACCGGACTGTGAAAATATGAGCGCTCTCCCCGGATCACTAGCCTTGATCCAATTTCCAAAAGCAGTTGCTCCACCGGCTGTTGTTACCTCAGTGATGCCTAAGTGTATATATATATTTTTCCAGCTTACATAATGTTCTGACAGCCCTGCATACTGCACTAAATATGATATTTTTCCCCACAAACATATATAACTTTCAGTTCATTGGAACAAAAATAAAAATCAGCATTCTAGTGTGAAATATATGAGTGGTTATGAATCCAAAAATTTGTGGTTTTGGGAAATAACACAATGTAACCTATTTTGTGCCTTAATTAGCTGACTTAAAATTGTCATGGGTTTTAAGGAAAACATTTATCTTCCTCGTTTACTGCTAATATGTTCCTTTCCCACTTATCATATTATAAATTAAGGCTGATTTGCTTTTTTTTATTGCAAGGCTAAAGGTGGGTACTTTTAAACATAGCACAGAGCTATGGGTGTGAAGACTGTTCATCAGGTCCCAGGGCACACAATGAGCACTTTTGACCCTGCCATTTGGATGCCTATAGCTTATGCTATTTTCCCCATCATCTAATTAAGGAGTTAGCAACTGTTCATAATTATGTATGTCTGATGCACCACCAACCCCTTTATTCTTTTAGCTGAAAATATTTGTTGTCCTAATGTCTCTCTATTGCTTTGAATCAAATGAGCTCCTATGTTATAGCCTTTATCAATATTTCCTACCCCTTTCCACAAAATTGCAAATAGAATTTCCAGACACTTTATTGTGCTGCAGAGGTCTCAGCCATCAGCTGCGGCAACAACATTAGTGTTCAGTTAATTGGTACAGATGGCCACCGCACTGATTCTACGATTTCATTCAGCAGAGATCTGGAGACGGGCTGAAATGCAGATGTCAGCCAGAACAGGCACTCTTTGGTATTTGCTGGTATTGCTGTCAAATTCTCTCTCTCTCTCTCTCCCTCTTTCTCTCTCTCTCTCTGATACATCTTTTGTCAATTTAAAACAAAGAATGTATATGCCTAGAGAAGAGGATATGGTTCATATATTTATCAATTTAAAAAAATATGCATTGATTTCTATATCACTATATTATTGTTTCAGAATATTTTAAATAAAATAAAAATAAATCAAGCACTTATTCCTTGCAAAGCACAGTGATAAGCACTTAAAGAACCAGTTTACAAGGGAAGAATTGGTGCAACATGGGGATTTTTGGGACACTGGAATTGTCCTACATGACATAGCAATTAAGGATACAGGCCATTATACATTCTGTCAAAACCTATAAAATTGTGTGGTGCAAAGTGAAACCATAATGTAAACTGTAGACCATGGTTAGTAGCAATGCTTCAATGTGTTCATCAATTGTAACAAATGTACAACACTAATGGAAGATGTAGTTAATGGGGGAAAGTGTAGGAGGGGTGGGGGGGGGGAAGGGGAAATCCCCTATATTTTTGATGTAACATTTATGTAATGTAAAGTTTCTTAAAAAAGAGAGAGAGAGAGAGAGAGAGAGAGAGAGAGAGAACTGCTTTATAAAAGAAATGGCCCCTGATTATGAGGGGCACCAATGTAATTTGGAGATGAGGGGTAAATATTTTAAAATAGTTAAATATTCCCCAAATTAATTAACATTTGAGGACCTTAATGAAAGAAATAAAATAAGCTTGACTAATGGTAGAATATTAGTAAGGAAAGTGTTAAAAAAAAGCTGAAGAGGAGAGATGTCATTCAGGCCTAGAGAGAAATACAATGGTTCTTTAGAAAGGAAAGATCTGAATAGCATATGGAAGAGAGAGTGTGGGCCTTGCAGGAATATGAATAAGATAGCAAAATTCTTAGATTTGTGAGGAGGAGGATGGGTAGCAGACAGTTTGCCAGGAGTTAGTAGTTAATGGCATAGGAGCTGCAACTAGAAAGTTTGGTTAGTGCTAGATTTTGTGGCTTTGAAGTTCCAGCTTGGAAATTTTAACTTTCCCTAAAGTCACTAATGCGTCATTGAAGGTATGGGAAAAAATTGAAACACAGAGAGAGAGAGCTCCAGAGAGAGTACTAAAACAATAAAATGTATGACATGTAATTATATTTGATTTCTTGGGGGATGGGAGACAATTATTTTTTTGGTACAATTATCTATACCAACTGTCAGGAAATTTTTGCTGTAAATGGCCAGATGGTAAATATTTTAGCCTTTGCTGGCCATATTATCTCTGTCACAACTACTCAACTCTGTGGTTGTATCATGAAAGCAGCCATAGATAATGCAAAACAAGTTTGTGTGGTTATGTTAAAAAAAAACTTTTTGTATGGGCACTGAAATTTGAATTTCATATAATTTTCAAGTGTCATGGAATATTTTCTTATTTTAACTTTTCTGAAACATTTAAAATTTTCAAAACCGATCTTAACTCATAGGACATACATAAACAGGCTGTGGGCTGTAGTTTGCCAACCCCTGAGCTATATAATGAAATTCTTCTCTTCCACTATATCACCCATGATAATTATACTTTGTTAAAAAAAAAGTAGGCTTTCTTCTTTTATAATAAACTTCTAGAACAATTTTCAGAAAATAAAGTTATTTCATCTTTTTAATTTCATTTACGTAATTTTTAGACCATCTTTTTTTTTCTTTTTTTTTTACTAACAGCTTTATTAAGGTATAATTCACATTCCATACAGTTCATCCATTTAAAGTTGTTGTAGCATGAAATGTGTAACTACCCTTCATTCTTTTTTTAGTAGTTTTATTGAGATGATCCATCCAAAGTGTATAATCAATGGTTTTTAGTATAACCACAATGTTGTGCATTTATCACCACAAAAAAATCTTAGAACAATTTCATTACTCCAAAAAGAAAAATTCCACACTCCTTAGCATTCCTTCCCCAGCCCTATATAACCACGAATCTAATTTCATCTTTATACATTGATCTAGATTTAAATTTTATATAAATGGAAACATACAATATGTAGTACTTTGTGTCTTTTTTGTTCACTTAGCATAATGTTTCTTTAAATCTGAATTAACATTTTGTAATATTGACATACATTTATTCAGCTTCAGAGAAAAACTGTCTTATATGTGCAATTTTACCCATTTTCATATTTCACATAAGGTTTTACTATGCTATACAGTTCCATGATACATTTTTTAGCTTCCCTTTCAGTAATTTACATGACATTAAATTTTCCCTTTAATTCACTTTCATACCCACATAATAGTACTGCTAGTTACAAACATTATGTTGTCTTTCACCTTTTCTATTCATTTCCAAAGATTAACACACATCCTTTTTACTAATTCTGCACAAGTTAGCACTCAGCTTTCCATTCTCTAAACTCATTCTATTTTCTAGTGCCCCATATTCAAGTTAGTAACTCCATGATATTACACAACATATTTAGTTCATAGTAGCACAATCATACAGTATTTGTCCTTTTGTATCTGGCTTGCTTCACTCAGCATAATGTCTTCCAGGTTCATTCATGTTGTCATATACTTTATGACTTCTTTCTTCTTACAACTGCATAATATCCCATCATGTGAATGTACCAGAGTTTGTTTATCCATTCATTGGTTGATAGACACCTGTGCTGTTTCCAACTTTTGGTAATCGTGATTAATGCCATTATGAAAATTGGTTTGCAGATGTCAGTTCATGTCACTGCTTTCAGTTCTTCTGGGTATATACCCAGTAGCGTTATTACTGAGACATGTGGCAATTCAGCTTCTTTAGGAACTGCCAAACAGTACTCCACAGTGACTGCACCATTCAACATTCCCACCAACAGTAAGTGCTCCTATCTCTCCACATCTACTCCAATGCTTGTAGTTCTCTGTCTTTTCAATAGTCGCCATCCTGATAGGTGTGAGATGATATCTCATTATAGTTTTCATTTGCATTTCCCTAATCGCTAGTGATTTTGAATATTTTTTCATGTTTTTTTTTGCCATTTGTATTTCTTCTTTGGACAAATGTATATGCAAGTCCTTTGCCTATTTTTTTAATCAAGTCATCTCTCCTTTTACTGTTGAGTTGTAGCATCTCTTTTTATATCATGTATATTGGACATGAGATTTCCAAATTTTCTCCTGTTGAGTTGGCTGCCTTCTCACCCTTTTGACAAAGTCTGTGAGGTGCAAAAGTGTTTAATTTTGAGGAGGTCCCATTTATCTATTCTATTTTGTTGCATATGCTTTGGGTGTAAGGTCCAAGAAACCACCACCTACCACAACGTCTTTAAAAGGTTTCCCTACATTTTATTCTAGTAGTTTTATGATCCTGGCTTTTATATTTAGATTGATGATCCATTTTGAGTTGATCTTGTATGGGGGGTGAGATAGGGGTCATTTTTCATTCTGGTTATGGATTTCCAGTTTTCCCAGCAACATTTGTTGAAGAGACTCTTTTGTCCTGTCAACATGGACTTGGTAGGGTTGTCAAAAACCAGTTGGCCATAGAGGTGAAGGTTTATTTCTGGACTCT
The DNA here is from genome assembly GCA_004027955.1 of Chaetophractus vellerosus. Classification (NCBI taxonomy): domain Eukaryota; kingdom Metazoa; phylum Chordata; class Mammalia; order Cingulata; family Chlamyphoridae; genus Chaetophractus; species Chaetophractus vellerosus. Next base: position 6,496 of record PVKH010006648.1, on the reverse strand, counting down.
TAATTCTATTCCACTGGTCGATGCATCTATCTTATGCCAAGACCATGTTGTTTTCACTACTGTAACTTTGTAATATGTTTCAAAGTCAGGTGGTGAAATTCCTCCCATGTTGCTCTTCTTTTTTAGAATGCTTTTGGCTATTTGGGTGCACTTTTCCTTCCAAATGAATGTGATAATTGCCTTTTCTATTTCTGTAAAGTAGGCTGTAAGAATTTTGATTGGTATTACATTGAATCTATAAATCAGTTTGGATAGGATTGACATCTTCACGCTATTTAGTCTTCCAATCCATGAACACAGAATGTCTTTTATTGTTTAGGTCTTCATTGATTTCTTTTAGCATTGTTTTGTAGTTTTCTGCATATAGGTTCTGTATTTCTTTGGTTAAACTGATTTCTTGGGATTTTAGTGTTTTTGTTGCTATTGTTGGAATGCTCACCTGTGTCTCAATATGCATAACTGAAGCCTGCATTCTGGTTAGCAGAACCCTGCCCTGCCTACCTGCATGCTCCTGACCTTGTGGAAAAATTCCACCCACCTATTATGCAGTCTGCTAGCTTTTGTAAACCCCAACCACTTGCTTGCTTAAGAATGTGCCTGCGTAAAGTCCCTATATAAACTCATGAAAGGCAAGGCCCAAAGCCCAGAATTTTGAGACTGACTTTCTTCTCTGGGCCCACGCGTAATAAAATTTTGTTCCTCTGCTCCTCTGAGTGCTGTTTGGGTTTTTTGAGATCAGATTTCTGCAACATTGTAACTGGAATTCTTTCTCCTGATTTCATCCTTAGATTGTTCAATACTAATGTACAAAAGCAGGACTGATTTTTGTGTGTTGATCTTGTATCCTGCCACTTTGTTGAACTCATTTATTAGCTCAAGTAGCTTTGTCATAGGCATTTCAGAATTTTCTAAACACAGGATCATGTCCTCTGCAAATATTAAGTGTTTTGCTTCCTCTTTTCAATTTAGCTGACTTTAATTATTTTTCTTGTCTAATTGCTCTAGCTAGAACTTCTAGTACAATGTTGAATAGCAATGGTGACAGCAGCATCCTTGTCTTATTCCTGATCTTAGTGGGAAAGCTTTCAACATTTCCCCATTGAATACAATGTTGCCTGTGGGTTTTTCATATACACCTTTTATTATATTGAGGAATTTTCCTTCTATTCCTATCTTTTGAATAATTTTTATCAAGAAGGGATGCTGGATTTTGTCAAATGCCTTTTCTGCATCGATTGACATGACCATGTGTTGTTTTTTTTCCTTCATTTTTTAATGTGGTGTATTGCATTGTTTGATTTTCTTATGTTGAAATACCCTTGCATATCAGGAATAAATCCCACTTGGTCATTATGTATGAGTCTTTTAATATGCTGGTTGGATTCTATTTACCAGCATTTTGTTTAGAATTTTTGTATCAATGTTCATTAGAGAGATGGATCTGAAATTTTCTTTTATTGTAGAATCTTTACCTGGCCTTTATATTAAGGGGATGTTGGTGTCATAAAATGTTTTGGGTAATTTTCCCTCCTCTTCAATTTTTTGGAAGAGTTTAAACAGGGTTGGTGTTATTCCTCAAAATGCTTAGTATAATTCACCTGTGATGCCATTTGGTTCTGGACTTTTCTTTGTTGGGAGATTTTTGATGACTGATTCATTCTCTTTAAATGTGATAGGTTTGTTACGTTCTTTCATTTCTTGTGTCAGTATAGGTTGTTTGTGCATTTCTGGGAATATGTCCATTTCACATAGGTTGTCTTGTTTGCATACAGTTTCTGATAATATCCTCTTATGATCCTTTTTATTTCTGTGGGGTCAGTTGTAACTTCATCCCTTTCATTTCTGATTTTATTTATTTGCATTTTCTGTCTTTTTTCTTTATTAATCTAGCAAGGGGGTTGTCAATTTTATGATAGTCTCAAAAAACCAGCTTTTGGCTTTGTTGAATTTATATACTTTTTTTGATTCTCAATTTCATTTATTTTTGCTCTAACCTTTATTATTTCTTTCCTTCTGCTTGTTTTCTGAATGGTTTGCTGTTTTTTTTTTCTAGTGTTTCCAGTTTTTCAGTTAGATCTTTGATTTTAGCTCTTTCTTCTTTTTAATACTAGCATTTCTGACTATAAACTTCCATCTCAATAGTACCTTTGCTGTATCTCACAAGTTTTGATAAGCTGTGTTCTTATTTTAATTCATCTCAATATATTTTCTGATTTCATTTGCAATTTCTTCATTGACCTACTGATTATTTAGGAGTGTGTTGTTTAGCCTCCACACAGTTGCAAATTTACCTCTTTATTATTGATTTCCAGTTTCCTTCCATTATTATCTGAGATGGTGCTTTATATAATTTCAATCTTTTTATATTTATTGAGAGCTGCATTGTTACCTAACATGTGGTCTATCCTGAAGAAAGATCCATGGGCACTTGAGAAGAATGTATAATCTGCTGAGTTTAGGTGTATCATTTTGTATATGTCTGTTAGGTCTAGCTTGTTTATAATATTATTCATGTTCTCTCTTTCCTTGATGATCTTCTGTCTAGATCCATCTAATGATGTGAATGGTGTGCTGAAGTCTCCAACTATTATTGTAGAGATATCTATTTCTCTCTTCAGTTTTGCGAGTTTATCTCATTTATTTTGTTTTATTCCCTTTCTTTGTTGTTTTGTACTTGCTGTCTGCTTTCTGTGCCCATTCGCTGTGTGCTCTCTGTGTCTGCTCATTTTCTGTTTAGGAGGCACTGGGAACTGAACCTGGGACCTCCCATGTAGGAGAGAGGCACTCAATTACTTGAGGCACTTCAGCTCCCTGCTTTGTTTTGTCTCTCATTGTCTTTCCTCTGTGTCTCCTTGTTGAGTCATCAGTGAGCTGCATCAGCTCACTGCTCACGCACTTTGCACCAGCTCTCTGTCTTGCTTATTGTAGCAGTTTGATATTATTGATGAATTTCAAAAAGAAATATTGGATTCTGTTTGTAAGCTGGTCTTTTCCTATGGGCATATTATACTGTATTGGATTCAGGGGTTTTACTTTTACCTGATGAAATAATGATTAAGCTTTGATTGTGCCACATCAGTAGGATGTTGAGTCCCCGCCACCTTGGTGGGTGGGGACTCACAGAAAAACCCCACTGTAGAGAAGGGAGGTTGGAGTTTTGATATTGGAACCTGGGAAGTAAACACACAAAAGAAGAACAAAGAGGAAGAGAGACAGCTCCTTAGACATGGCAGAAGCCCCAGGGAGAGAGACAGAACCATTTACCTGAGAGTCTTCAGCTGGCCTTGTGAAAAGAGCACAGCAGCTGAGCCCAGAGAGAAATAAGCCCCAGGAAGAGAGGAATCCAGGAAGCCTAAACCCTTGGCAGTGTCAGCAGCTATCTTGCTCCAACACGTGGCAACAGACTTTGGTGAGGGAAGTAATTTATGCTTTATGGCCTGGTAACTGTAAGCTTCTACTGCAAATAAATATCCTTTATAAAAGCCAACAGATTTCTGGTATTTTGCATCAGCACCCCTTTGGCTGACTAATACACTTGTCTTCTCCAGAAGGCACCAGAACTGAACCTGTGACCTCCCATGTGGTAGGAGGGAGGTCAATCGCTTGAGCCACATCTGCTTCACGCTTCATGTATTTTCGGGCACTCTGTTTAGGTGCATAGGTATTTATGACTGTTATTTCTTCCAGGTGGATTGTCCCTTATATTAATATAAAATGGCCTTCTGTATCTCTTATAATTTTTTCATTTAAAGTCTGTTTTGTCCAATATTTGTATAGTTATCCCTGCACTTTTTTGGTTACTATATGTATGGAGTATCTTTTTCCAACATTTCACTTTCAGCCAGCTTGTATCCCTGGGTCCAAGGTGAATCTCTTGTAAGTAGCATATGCATGGCTCATGTTTTTTTTTTTCTTTTTTAAGATTTATTTTTCTATTTACTATACATCCCCCCCTTCTGCTTGTTCTTGCTGTGTTCATTTTTCTTTGCATTCCTTTGTGTCTGCTTGTCTCCCCCCGCTGGGGTGACCAGCTGAGTCAGCTCACTGGTACTGCAGCCCACCTGCTCGCGGGGGCTTGCCCTTGCTCACGGGGGCTTGCCTTTGCCCGTGGGGGCTTGCCTTTGCCCGTGGTGGTGTGCCCTGCCCACTTTGACTTGCCTTCTTGAGGCAGTCTGCCTGTTCGAGGAGGCCCCAGGGACCAAACCCGGGCTTCCCATGTGGTAAACCGGCACCCTACCAACTGGGCTAGAGCTGGCCCCCATGTTTTTTTTTTATCCATTCTGTCAGCCTAATCTTTTGATTGGGGAGTTTAATCCATTCACATTCAATGATATTACTTTAAATGTATTATTTACTTCTACCATTTTATTCTCTGATTTTCATATGTCATATCTTATTTTTGTCTGTCATTTTACTCTTTTGATTACTCTTTCTCCTATTCTTTCTTGTTTAATCTCCTCCAAGCCTTTCTCTACTGTCTTTATCTTTCATGTTGTAAGACTTCCTTTTATATTTACTGCAAAGGTGGATTCTTTTTTACAAATTCTCTTAGTTTCTGTTTGTGAAAGTTTTAAATTCACCTTCATATTTTAAGGACAATTTTGCTGGATGAAGAATTTTCAGTGGACAGTTTTTCTCTTTCAATACCTTAGTTGTATCATACCATTGCCTTCTCACATCCAAGGTTTGTGATGACAAATCTGCACTAAATTTTACTGGGTGTCCCTTGTATGTGAAAGTTTGCTTCTCCATTGCTGCTCTCATAATTTTCTCTTTATCTTTGACTTTTGACATTCTGAGTAGTATGTGCATAGGAGCAGGTCTATTCGTATTTATTATGATTGGGGTACACTATGCTTCTTGGAAATGAATGTTCATTTCTTTCACGAGAGTTGGGACATTTTCAGCTATTATTTCTTCAAAAGCTCTTTCTGCCTCTTTTTCATTTGCTTGCCTTCTGGAACTCCCATGACACGTATCCTGTTGCATTTTGCATTATCATTCAACTCCCTGAGCCCCTGCTCTATTTTTTCCATCCTTTTATCTCTTTATTCTTTTCTCCCTTCAATTTCAGCTGTTCTGTCTTCTGTATCACATATGCTTTCTTCTATCATTAAGAATCTGCTATTGTATGCCTCTAATATGTTTTTTAATCTCATCTACCATGTCTTTCATTTCCATGAACTCTGTTACTTTTTTATTCAGGTTTTCAAATTTTTCTTTGTGCTCACTCAGTATCTTCTTGATGTCCTTTATCTCTTTAGCCATATTGTCTTTCAACTCTTTCATTTATTTTTGGAAATTTGTATGCATTTTGTTGGTAAATTTTCTCAAATCCTGCTTCTCTTCTGGGGCTTTGATATATTACTTTTCTTGGGCCATTTCTTCCATTTTTTTAGTATGGCTAGAAATTTTTTGCTGGTGTCAAACATCTGATTAGGGTGGTGAGTTTACTCAGATGCTTGATTTCTCTTTCATGGGGTTTTAGTAGTGGGAGCTGTATGTTACTGCTGTTCTTTGATTCTTGGTTCAAACTGTATGGTTCTTTTGAATTGTCCCTGTTAGTTGTTCAAATCTGGGCCCTAGATCCAGTAATGGGTTGCAGACTCACTTCCTAGGGCCTTGGAGAGGGAGGAGTTTTGCTGGTGCCATTATTTTCCTTTGCCCCTCTCTCCTCTGGGTGATGTCTAGCCTTCCCCTGGTATCCTAAACCCTAGAAATTTTTTTCAGGCTGTTTCTGCCTGTCCTCTAGCTATTTTTCTGGGAGATAAGAGCATCCTCTGTCTTTCTAGTCTGTCATCTTCATGAAAATTCCTGGACAATCTTGTTACTATCAATTAATTATTTATTTTATTAAACTTCTGTTTTCTGTGCTGTATGTAGCTTATGAATAAATATGCTTGCAATGGAGGTATAGTCTACTAACAAAATAATAATTTGGAATGGACCAGGTATAATGCAGAAAATATCTCATTTAACTGGTTCCTAGAACATATGTTTGCCTTGTATCAGTACTAGTATTAATAATTGTAGTAGAGCATAGGGTCTAAAATTAAGCACATTAATTAAAAAATACCATGAGTATTTACAGTGTGGTTGTGATTAGTGAGTTATTTTTTTTTGTTTGTTTTTCATGTGGTTCAATGCAGAAACTATGAAATGAATCTTTGAAAAACAAATAGCCTCTGAGTCAACTGGCTCAGCCACTGATTCAAAATCTCACTTCTACTAATCCAAGGGAGAGTGTTGCCAGTGTCTTGAAAGCTCTTTTAATACAAAATCAACTCCTTTGGGGATCTGATATCAATCCAGGTAGTTGATAGCACCTTCCTCTTCCTCATTTAACAATTTCCACTGGAGCTCTTCTGCTTGCTCAATATCTGATGAGTTGCTGAAAGTCAAGTTTAGTTTTCTTTACTTGTTAGAAGGGGATAATATTGGTAATTACTAGATTGTCTTTTTAAGAATTAAATGAGAGATTGCATGCAAAGTGCTA
>PVKH010006647.1:0-20878 GCA_004027955.1 Chaetophractus vellerosus | reverse complement strand
CCTCTGGGCTAAGGGCTGAGTTAGGGGCTCCATGAAAATGTCTCCTATTAATCCCCCTATTTCCCACCACTTCCTCTGTGATCGCCCTGGACCAAGTCACCATCCCTTTTCACCTGGGTTACTGCAGGGGCCTCCCACTTGGCCAAAAAGAGCGAGCTCTAAAGCCCAGTTCTCTGCTGAGAAACCTCCAGTGGCGTCCCTACTGGGCAAAAGCTGAAGTCCTTGGGATGGCCCGCAAGGCCCTGCACCAGGGATTGACATACTTTTTCTGTAAAGAGCCAGACAGCGAATATTTTAGGTTTTGCGGGCCATACATTCTGCTTCAACTACTCAGATCTGCCATTGTAATGTGTAATGCGGCTTTGTTCCAATAAAACTTTATTTACCAAAACAGGCTGGGGTTGGCCTATTTGCTGACCCCTGCCCTACACTATTGATCTAGCCCACTGCCTTTCCTACGAGCCCTCATTCATTTCATCCAGACACACAGGCCTCCTTGCTGTTTCTCAAGCAGGCCAGCACCTCAGTGCCTTTTCATGGCTTCCCGTTCTCCAGGGCTCTCCACAGACATCACCTTCTCGCGAGACCTTCCCTGACCGCTCTATTTAAAATTGCAACCTTTCCCACTCCCTTATTCCCTTGCCTTCTTAATTTTTCTCCATAGCACTTACCATAATGTAATATATTATGTGTTTTACTTTTTTATTATCAGAATGTAAACCACATGAGAGCTGGAAATGTTTTCTGTCTGTTTCAATCCTGGAGTAATAAAACGCTTGACATATGGTGGGTGCAAAGCAGTATTTGTTGAATGAATGAGTGTGTGGATAAAAAAAATCCCCCCAATGGCCTTTGAGGTAAGGATTCTTATCACCATTTTAAAGATAAGGGAATGGAAGCGCAGAGAGATTTATATAACATGCTCTAGACCGGGGCTTCTCAAATATTAATGTGCAAATGAATCACCTGGGGCTTTTGTTAAAATGCAGATTCTGATTCAGCAGCTATGGGTGGAGCCTGAGACTCTGCATTTCGAACTTCCAGGTGATGCAAATGCAAAGAGAGACCAGACAAAAATGATGGCAGGAGGACTCACAGGGGATCATATAACCTGGGGTTAAGAGGACACCAGCTTGGCCACTTAGCTACTCTGTGACCTGGGCTGCCTCTCTAACTCTTGTGCCTCCATTTCCTCATCAGTTAAGTAATTAAAAGATTACATTTCCTATTAGGCAATGTAGGAAACTGTGTTCTTGTTATTGGTAAATGGGCCCTCACCAAAATCCACGCTTGGAAAGATTTCCTCTGTTGTGCCAGACTTTCTTGTTTGATTTTGAGGGATGGTTTACGGAGCTAGAGACGGAATGGGGGTGGGTGGGGGGTTATCTAACATTGATATCTATTCCATGAGCTTTTTCAAGGTGTTTATTTTATTGTAGCATATTAAACTTCTTTGACATTAAAAAAAAAATTACATGAATTTGTCCGGGCAAAGCACTTGGTGTAGTGCCTGGCCTGTAATAAGATCCTAATAAAAGTTAACTAGTATTATTTTTTTTACTACTGCTGCTGCTATTACTACTTTTTAGCTGAATCTAACAGCTCCCCCCTTAGATTCATAATGAAACGTTATTTTCTACTTCACCAAAATAGGAAAAGCCTAATTTAGTGCTGAAAACCAAAAAAAAAAAAAAAAAAAAAAAATCCATTTATTAATAAATGGTTAAAATTTTTTTCTGCTGGATATATATGAGTATTTCGAGATACTGAAAGTGGAAAAGTGCAATTTGCATTGCTTTGGTTACTGGTGAAGCTTGTTTCCCACTAAAAGTTCTTTTTTAAATTTCCTGTTCATATGCCTTTGCCTGGTTTTATAATTTTTGGTCTTTCCTTATTGATTTGTAGAAGTTATTTACACATTAATTGTCTGTTAACTATGTTACAATTATAGTTTCCTAAATATCGTTTAGCTTTGGTTATGACGTCTTTTGACCACACAAAGTTTTAACATTTTTATATAGCTAGTACATGTCTTCCAAAATTTCTTCTCAAATGGATAGCCGATTGTTTACACATTGTTTACTGAATACTGTATACATCTCTACTGTTTTTCGCTAGTTCATCAAATATTTTCTGCCCAGTTCACTATAGTCTCTCCTTTTGGGACTCCCATTATATGTATGTTGGTATGCTTTACGGTGTCCCATATGCTCTGAGGCTTTGCTCATTTTTCTCTTCTGTTCCTCAGAATGGATAGTCCCTATTGATCTATATTCAAAATTTCACTGATTAACTGAACAAATATGAGAACATTCTCTCATGAACTATAACTGATATATATCACTAACACAAGGTGTTAATAATAGGGCGGATTGGGGTAAAATACACCAAATGTAAGGCATGGCCTATAGTTATTAAGAATATTTTGGGGCCGGCTGTAGCCCAGTGGATAAGGGTGCTGGTACACCACATGGGAGTCCCTGGGTTCCGTTCCTGGGGACCTCTCCGAGCGGGCAGACTGCCTGAGAAGGCAAAGCCACTGTGGGCGGGGCAGAGCCGCCGTGGGCAGGGCAAAAAGCCGCCACGGGCAGGGCGAGCTGCCTGCAAACGGAGCAAAGCTGCCTGCAAAACGGAGAAAAGCAGCCTGTGAATGGAGCAAAAGCCGCCCGGGAATGGAAGCAGAGCCGCCCACAAGCGGGGCAAGCCACCTCTGCAGTGAGCTGACTCGGCGTGTCGCCGCAGCGGGAGAAGACAAAGCAGACATAGACGAACACAAAAAATGAACACACAGCAAGAGCAAGCACAAAGGGGAGGGATATGTAACAACAGAAAAAATGCAAAGTGGTGATGGTGGGGTGATGTATGGGAGCCCTTCATGTTATGCATGTTTGTTTTGTAAGTTTACAACTTTTACTGTATGCATATTGTTCATGTATGTTCATGTATGAATGAGATACTTCAATAAAATTTTTAAAGTGAAAAAAAAAAAGTTCACCGATTATTCTTCTGTCAGCTCAAATCATCTATTGAGCCCCTCTAGTCAATTTTTTAAAAAAAATTCAGTTATTTTACTTTTCTACTCCAGAATTTCCATTTGGTTCTTTTTATAATTTCTTTCTCTTTATTGATATCCTCTATTTGATGGGTCGTTTTTCTCATACTTTCCTTTAATTCTTTAAACATGGCTTCTTTCAGGTCTTTAAACATATTTATAATAATTGCTTTGAAGTCTTGGTCTGATAAGTCCAACATCTGTGCTCCACAAAGATGCTTTCTATCGACTGCTTCCCCCACCCCCATTCATAGGTCACACTCAGCTGTCTTTGTATTTCTCATAATTTTTAAAATTGAAAACTGAACATTTTTAGATAATATATTAAAGCAACCCCTCCCCCTTGTGGTAGTTGTGGTTTTGTTTCTCTTAGTGACTTGACTAAAATTCTGTGGAGTCTATTTCCCCTACAGTGTGTTAGTCTCTGGTGTCTCTGCTTAGGGTTTTGATTTGTTTTTTTTTTTTGCATTGTTTTGATTTTTTAAGACTTATTCTGGTTAGCACAGCTTAGTGGTCAGCCAATGATTGGTCAGAGATTGTAAATAAACACATTGGGCCAGCAAGTCTTCCACCCTTAGCTGATGGAGTTGTGTGTGGGCTGGTGAATGCATTCAAAGGTCAAGTCATTTACAAGTCTGCTCCAGCTTTTCCCTTTTTCCCTCCTGAGCCTCACATTCAGTCAGTTGGGTCTCTTGAATTTTCTAGGGAGACAACAACACTGTTTGAAAAGGGAAATGTTGTTTCTTTCTTTACAATGAAGGTTATTCATTTCTTTTTATTGTTGAGGTCTCCAACATAACTAAATTAAAGAGACTATATAGCAGACTCATGCCTTGCTTTTCTCTTAGGTGGGACAGCTTCCAATGCCTCACATTAGGTAGAACTTTGCTGCAAGTTTCTAGTGGATGATCTTTGCAGGTTAAGTCTCCTTCAATACCTTCTTCACTGGGGATTAAAAAATAATAATAAAGGGATATTGAATCTAATTTCTGTCTTTTTAGCCCTCATCAAGACTATCATCTGGTCATTCCCCTTAAGGCTAATATAATGACTATATTGATCAATATCCTTATGGAGAACAAACTTAGCATTCCTGGATTACATCCTCCTTTACTCAGAATATATGTTCATTTAAGAGGACTCAGTCTGCAAAAATTAATTTAGAATATTTGTATCTATTTACAAAGTGCGTTTGGCTTCCGGTTTCCTTTTTTTGAGTGTGCCCCCTAGCCATTCCTGATATCTGTGCTTAGCCTCCTAGAATGACTTGTTCATCTTTTTCTACTCTCTGGAACAATTTATGTAACATAGGAATTGTCCAATTCCTTGAAACATTGGTAGAGCTTGCCTGTAAAGCTATCGAGGGCTGGCGTTTTTTTTTTTTTTTAATTTTAAAATTATTATTTTTTAAATTATATATCCCCCCTTGTTGCTTGTTCTTGTTGTGTTCATTGCTTTTGCATTCTTCTGTGTCTGCTTGTCTCCCCCTGCTGCAGCATCCCGCCGAGTCAGCTCACCGCACGGCAGCTTGCCTGCTTCGCGGCGGCTTGCCCTGCCCGTGGTGGCTTGCCCTGCCCGTGGTGGCTTGCCCTGCCCGTGGCGGCTTGCCTTCTCGAGGCGGCTTGCTTGCTCGAGGGGGCCCCGGGAACTGAACCCGGGGCCTCCCAGGTGGTAAACCAGAGCCCTACCAATTGAGCCACAGCCGGTTCCCTGGTGTTTTTGTTTGTTTTTATTTTTTGGTATAGGTCTTTTGCTACTTTAAAATTTATTTTCTAAGGTAACTGCTCTAATTGGATTTTTTTAAAACTTCATGCATTTCTTTTAGGTTTTTATATTTGTGGGAATAAAATTGGGAAAGGCAATGTCTTAGAATTTAAAAATCTTTTTCATATGGGACTAGTTCTTTTATCACTTCTGGTGTTTTTTTTTGGCATTGTCATTCTTTAAAAAAATTTTTTTTGATCAAGCTTGCTGTAGGTTTGTCTATTTTATTGCATTAAAAAAACCCAACTTTTGGTTTTATTGATCTGGCCTCCTTTCATTTTTGTTGTTAGTGCGTTTTTTCTTTTTCATCACTTCTGCTTTTATCTTTAAATAATACCTTCATTTTATTTTCTCGGAATTGGGTTAATTTTATTGTCCCTTTTCTAGCTTTTATGTTGTCAACTTAGCTCACTTATTTTTCAAGTCTTTCCTATTTTCTACTGTAAGTAGCAGCATTTCCCTCTGTGTAGGTTTTGGCTATGTCCCATTGATTTTGATATGAATATGCTTTCATTGTCTTTCAATTTCTAAATTGTTTATCCCTTCAACCTTAATTTCTTCCTTACTCCAAGAGTTATATAAAGGGGTTTTGGAAAATTTCCAAATTCATATGCTTTTGGTTGGCTAACTTTTTGTTGTTAGCTTCCACATTTATTGCATTATGTTCAGAAAATGTGGCTTGTATTACTCTGACTTTTAAAATTCTACTTAGACTTGTTTTTGAGGTGTGATATGTAGGTCATTTTGGCAAATGTTCACGTGTGTTTGTAAAGAATGTGCCTTCCCTTATTCATGTGCTAGGAACCCTGCTAATTGCCCAATGTACATTAGTGCCTCAATCCTCGCAATGTGAGGCAGCCCATTTTGCAGATGAGGAAAATAAGTTTGGAGAGTTTAGGTAAGTTCCTCAAGGTTACCCTAGCTGGCAAGTGGGGGAGCACTACTGAAACCAAGACGTTCTGATTCATTCTGTCTTGTTCCCTCTCTATCCAAGAGATCACAATTGCTAGTGGCATTATTCACATACTCATTATTTTATGCCTACTTGTGTGACAATTTTTGAGAGAACGGTGTTAAATTTTCCTGCAAGGACTATGAATGTGTCAATTTCTCTCTGTATTTCTATTAGATATTGTTTCACATTTTATAGCTGTGTTGCTGGTTACATAAAAGTTCATTTATGTTACAAATTCTTGGTAGAATGCATCTTCAGTCACTCTGATTAATGCAGTTTTTTTGTTCTCAGATCTATTTTGTTTGCTGTTAATATTGCTATGCTTGCATTCATTTTTTTAGCATTTGCTTATATATCTTTTTTTTTTTGGATGCAGTACATTCTGAGTCAGTTTTTTAAGTGAATGTCTTGTTAATAACTCATACTTAGGTTAATAAATAAAGGTTATTGAGGGCCGGGGGTCAGAGGGAATGGGGAGCTATTGCTTTATCGGTACTGGTAATGGTTGGCGGTGATATAGCACAACATTAACTATTACTAATTCCACCAAACTGTACACTTAACAATAGTTAAAAGGGAAATTTTTATGTTTTAACATCTTACCACTATTAAAGTTGAGGAACCAAGACTCAAAGATTTGCCCAGCATCACACAGCTGGTAAGTATACAATTAGGATTGTTAACCAGGTTGATCTGACTCCAAAGCTGTGTGCTGCCCACTGCACTGCAGTCAGACCCCTTCTGGCAGTGTTGCCCACTCCTCAATCACCAGAGGCAGGCTTAGTAGACAGAGCAGGCAGGCGACAAGCCAGGGGTTCTTACCCAGGGGTCCATGAGCTTGAACTGAAATTCAGAGAAACATTGTTTTTGTGGGGCCGTGTTGGTGCAGGTGTGATATGTTTAGTAAAGAAGACACAGTATAGTGTGAACTTAGGAAGGGGTCTGTGGTTTTCACCTGACTATCAAAAGGGTCCATGGAACAAAAAAGGTTAAGAACCCCTGCAATTGGGAAGCGGATGTGGCTCAAGTGATTGGGCTCCCGTCTACCACATAGGAGGTCCAGGGTTCGATTCCCGGGGCCTCCTGGTGAAAGTCAAGCTGGCCTGTGTGGTGGACAGCTGGCGCAGCAAAATGACGCAACAAAAAGAGACACAGAAAAGAGACAATAAGAGATGCAGCAGACCAGGGAGCTGAGGTGGTGCAAGAGATTGAGGCCCTCTCTCCCACTCCAGAAGGTCCCAGGATAGGTTCCTGGTGCCGCCTAAAGAGAAGACAAGCAGACACAGAAGAACACACAGAGAGCAGACAGCGAGCGCAAAACAACGGAGTGGGGGGATTAAATAAATAAATAAGTCTTTTATTAAAAAAGAAAGGAAAAGAGCCCCTGCGATAAGTGCACCACGGTGAATTGCTCACTAAATGAGAAGCACCAATTCCAGGACATAGAGGAACCAGTTGCTATTAGAAGAACTAAAGCTAGAGGCTGCATTCCTTTAACAAACAGGAGATTTTACAATATGCAAGACTGATATCTTCAGAGAGATATAAAAGACAGTACTCCCACCAAACAATAAACTAGAGATCTGTAAATTTAAAAATTTTGATTAAAAATAAAACTCAATATATGGGCAGTGTAGGAGAATTGATATAGAAGAGGAGAGTGACGCGAGTTAAGAGATTTTCCCAGAATGTAGTGCAAAAGGACAAAAAGCCAGCAACACTTATCTTTCCATTTTAAAATAACAATCTGGTCTGAAAATCTCAGATTATCTCAATATAAGAGCTAGAAGGCAGGAGAGAGGAAAGTGAAAGCAAGCCAAAGTTCTCAAAAGTCTCAAGCCAAAGCAAGCAAAAGTCTTTGTGGCAAGATACTATGTACTGATTAGCTCAAGGCTTTGATCAAATTACAAAATAGAGTTAAAAACGTTAGCAGTTATTTAGAAGGATAAAAACAGAATGTAGGACATCCGAATCACTAAAGAAGAATTTAAAACAGAACAAAGACAACTCCAAACAATCCATAAAAAGTTCCAGGGCTTTGCTAAAGGGCTCATCCCTGCAGAAGGATGGCAACGAAGTGGTGAAAAATTTCAGGCTGGTTCTTATGAAGCTGTGTGAAAAAGATATGTCCTCAGTCAAAACAGGAACCTTCTCTAAAGAGCAAGCGGCCTGGGGGCTTACTGCCACCAGCTTCCTGGACCACAGAAGCCATTGCTCTCTGCAGCGGTCAGAGGCTCACTGGCTGGCAAAGTGCATGATCGGGTTAAACTGCCTCAGGCAGCGGGGGCTTGGCTTTCCCCATTCCTGACAGCTAGAAAAAATGGAGATGTAGGTCTGAGGACACTCACAAATGATGTACACTAGAAGGCGTGCTCAATTTACCATCTGCCACGGGAAATGACCGTGGTTTAGTTCTCCCAGCCATTCTGCAAAGATCCGTACCTGCTGTATGCTCTGGAGAAGGCACAGAGTATGGTTACCAGGTGAAGCAAATGGAGAACCAGGTGGAGCTCCTACCGCAGCAGACACCACCCCGTGATGCACTCACACATAGTGTCCCCCTGCCTGGAAAGTCTCCTTCTCACCTGTCCACAGGTGAGCTCCCCCTATACATCCTCTAAGTCCCTACTGGAAGAGCCTACTTTGTGAGGTATTTCCTGCCCCCCGCCCAGGCTAATCACTGGTACCATGGCTAGCCTGGGCATGCCTCCATTATCACATTTATGTGGTACTACCACTGTATGACTTTTTTTTCTACTGCCACTGCATTTTATAAATCTGTTTCTGGCAAGACTTAAGAACTTGTGTGTGACTTATTCCTCCTCTCAGAGCCCAAGATGGGTGTTTGCTCCGCCCGTGTATGCAGAATAAACTGGGAATGATTATTTGCAACGATATGTATTTTAAATGGACTAGAAAAGGCTGTTACTCTTCTCCTCTCCCTTGTCTATTATTTTCACGGTCATTCCATCTTGGCTGCAAAGATGGACACAGCTATGTTCACTGTGGCTTGCCCCGCATTTTTTGGCTACACTGGGGAAAGTCAGGATGCTCCCCCAGGGCTCCAAGCAACTCCAGTGGGTGAGAGGCAGTAGGAATTTATGGTTTCTCCTCGGGCCATTGCTATGGCTCTGTTTCTAAATAAAACATTTTCAGGGTGGAGGGGCTCGGGGCCATTTGCTGCAGAGAAAGGAAGATTGTGAACCTGGGCTGGGAGTATAAAGTGGTCACACTGGATGAGGCTCCCCATAAAAATCTTTCCCATATAAGCAAAGGTGCTCTCCAGCCATAGGCAGCTGGATCTCAAGAAACTCCTCGGGAGAGCACAGAAGACTCATTGGTGGAAACCAGACACGTTGGTCCTGCTCAGGAAACCCCATCAGCAGCCCCAGAGACTTTTGAAGGAATTCTGACCCTACAGACTCAGGGCTGTAGGCAGGGTGATGGTCCAAGGCTCGGCGGGCCAGCACACTCAACCCCGACATTCTATATGGGTGGTGACCAGAAGCAGCGCAGACGCTAAGGGTGCCCTGCTCAAGGGAGAGAAACAATCTGAGGGTTACGTGGGCAGAGATGACAGATGGGTCCTCCGTGCTCGTCACTGGCCTCAGAGTTGCAGTTGCTTTAAAAGGTCCAGCTGGCACCCAGCAGCTTGAAGCCAGGAACGGTGGTGGCTGAGGGTGGGGTGGGTAGCTGGTTTCTCCTAAAAGGAGGGTGCTCGACCCCACCAAGCCATGAAAGCCCTGCTCCATTCAAAGGACCAGAAGGCCCAAGTCAGGGGCTCTTAACAAAGGGTCCATAAGCTTGAATCGAAATTCAAAAAAATATTCTTATGGGGATGTTTTGGTGAAGGTGTGATATATTTATTAAAGAATACACAGGAGAGTGGGGACTTAGTAAGGGGTCTGTGGTTTTCACCTGGCTGGCAAAGGGGTCCATGGAACAAAAAAGGATAAGAACCCCTGATCCAAGTGGAGAAATTCAGAAGCTTCATGCATCATACCTGATAAATCTACAGTGTTCAGGCTCTTCTGAGCAAGGGAGGGGCCAAGGCTGGGAACCCTGCTGAGCCCACTGGGTGCCCTTGCTCTCAGAAGCCATGGACCTTAAGGCAGAGGGGGTGCTGGCCACAGGCCTCTGAACCAGCTACCTGAGCAGTTTTGCCTTATCACGCATGGTACCAGGCAGCAGCGGTTACATTTCCAGTCTCACTGTCCCTCTGGTCTCATGTGATGATTTTTTCATAAGAACACAGAGCTTTATCCTTTGTTGAGTGAGATTTCTGAGAAGAGAGTGGGATTTGCCAGTGAATTTGCTTTTCCATACCCTGAAAATGCCATAGGCCTTTGATCATGGACTGGTCTACCCACCTGAAGACTTGGTTGTCCTTGAGAATTCTGTCACAGGCTTTATGGCAATTCTAAAGGTAGTTTTGAAAATCCAAAGGGTTTGCTTCTGAGTCCTCAAAGAACAGAATACAGCCAGCTCACTCCACTTGGATTCCCCCCTCCCCGACCCTGAGATGGCTCCCTTGTCTGTCTGCTCATTGTTTCCACTCATTGTCTGCTCGTTGTGTCTGCTCGTGTTCTTTAGGAAGCACCAGGAACTAAACCTGGGACTTCCCATGTGGGAGGCGGGCGCCCAACTTCTTGAGCCTCATCCGCTTCCCCACCACTTGGATTTTGAATATCCACTCAGCCAGACCAAAAGCCGTGCAACTTTCATGCAAGCCAGCTATTTAAAAATGTGCTCCAAAGTCCTTTTCATTGGCTTTTCATTGGCTCAATGATTAAGGAGAAGAAGGGGTATACCTGGTTCTGAGAAACCTTCAGAAACTGAGGGGCTTATGTTTCCTGTTTTGGTCAATAAATAGTTGGGTCCATGGGGGGGGGCGGGGAATTCTCTCTGCAACAGATGTTTGTGTGAACAGCTCTTAGAGCATGCTCTCCGAGAACATTGCTAGACATCTGGGGGAACGGTGGGGTAAATGATGACTATTTAAGAGAGCAGGTGTTAACTTCATGCTAAGTTCAAACCAAGGCACACAGCTGGTGCAGACGGCTGGGGGCTTTTCTTCTGTGGTCCCAGCAGAGCTCACAGGTGTGGGCATATCCCGGAACACACACAGAAGAGTGTGAGGGATGCAAATGCCCGAGTGACGCTTCTACGTCCCGCATTTCACGTGGTGCAGGTTGTCAGCCTAACGTGACCCAAGGGGACGGCAATGCCAGAAATCGCTGCCAGCCCGTAATGCTCTCTGAGCTCCGCTCTGGGGGCAGCGTCCTCGTCAACTCTGGGCTCAGACGTGTCACATGCTGTGGACTTTGGGGCTATGATTTTCAAACTACCTACGGAGAACTGTCTCTCCCTCACATGCCCAGACAAAGGAAAGTGGCTTCAGGATTTCCTCAACGATGCATGTGCTTTCCTTGGGGACTACCTTTCCTGAGCTCCATGCACCAGGCCCTCCCAGGACTAGAATCATCACTCTGCTGCTAGATCAAAAAACAGCTGGTAGGGGGCCAGGGCAGGGAAACCAGTGAGGCGGCTTCTGCAATAGCCTGGGTGACAGGTGACGGTGCCCCCGCCAGGGTGCAGGCAGTGGAGATGTAAAAAAAAATGGCAATGTTCTGGGTTTGTTGGGAAAGCGGAGACATCAGGATTGGCTGATGGACTGGGTGTGAAGTGTGGGAAAAAAAGAGAAGTCAAGGATGATGCATGATTGTGGTTTTTTTTGACACAAGGTTTTTGAGCAATTGGAAGTCATTTGCTGAGAGGGAGAAGGTTGAGGGAGAAGCAAGTTAGGAAGGGGACAGTCAGGAATCCAGTTTTGAATAAGATTGAGACACTTACTAGGTATACCAGATGGAGCTGGCCTTTGGTAGTTGGCTCTAAAAGTCTGGAATTCATGGGAGAGGTCTGGGCTGGAGATAATCATTAGGTGTCATCAGTAGAGATGGAACTCAAAGTCATAGGTCTGGATGAGCTCTCTGAGATGAGCAAAGGTAAGAAGGAGGCTCCAAAACTAAATCCCGGGCCCTCTAGGAGTCAGGGAGGTGAGGGGGAAAGGCAGTGAGAAAGGTGACTATCAGGGGAATGGGATGTCCTGGAAGCCAAAGAAAGTGACTGTTTCGAGGAGGACGGTGGGAATGGTCAAGACAGTTATCAAGCTTCCCTTGAGAAAAAATCGTCCACAGCTGACGCAGGATCAGGGTGCGTTGCATATTATATTCTGCATAAAAACTTGAGTCTCAACTTACGCTTTTGACTTATGGAGCAAATCTTCATCCTCAAGGCATCAGTGGCCTCTTTGAGAATCTTTATGAAGGCCATGGATCTTTTCAGAAAAATGCACGCAGACATACGCAAGACTGCAGACGGTCTCTGGGGGTTCCCAGGGACAAAAGAGTCTATTCTAGGAGTTGGGCTTAGTCAACCCTTCTCCCCTCCTTAAAAGGAGTTTGGGTGTCACAGGTCCCCCCAGCTTCTCCAGGCTTGTTTTCAAAGCATAGTGAGTGGGTGAAGGTCATGAGGTCATGAGGTCATGAGGGGAGTGGGGTGCAAAATGTGAGCTGTCCAGCTCAAGTCTGAAAGCAACAGTGAAAATGGAGGACTCACCACCATCTCTTGGACATGAAAAATCTCTGCACCACCAGAGGACAGTCGATTGGGGAAGGAGATGCTGACAGTCGACCCAGGAAGGGTGCTTGGCCCAGTGTTATAGACCTGAGGGTGTGAAACACACAAAGCAAGTTTCAGTGGAAAGAACAGATATTCCTTTTATGTTATGCAATGTACACTCTAAGATTCTTTGAAATGATACATAAAGATTCTGGAGTTTGGGATCTAGAAGTTCATAACTTGAAGTGAGATGAAACATATAAAATGATGGGTGGTTTCAATGAAATAGAAATCCTTCTAATATGAATTTTAAAACCGCAAACTTTCAAAATTACTTTTTAGCAATGTCTTGTCTTCTTCCTACTAAAAATTATCTTTCTTTTTACCTATCTAGGAATTTACTCAGAGTAAATGACACTATTACACTTTGTGGGAGATGGGAACGTGGACATAATCTAGTCCAGTGGTTCTCAAACTTTAGCACACATCAGAATCACCTGGAACGCTTGTCAACCTAGAGCTTCTGACTCAGTAGGTCTTTGTTAGGGCTGGAGAATTTGCATTTCTAACAAGTTCCCAGGATATGCCTTGCTGCTGGCCAGGAGCCACATTTTGAGAACCACTGATCTAGTCTAACCCCTTTCTTTTCACGGGTTGAGGTAACTGAGACCCACAGAGACCCAGTGGGTTGTTCCCAAACCAGGTGGTCTAATTTAGAGAAAGGGCTGTTTTCACTGTATTATACAGCTGATTTGGTTTCTGGGCAATTTGTAGCTAGTCACTTGCTAATTTTTGTGGTTTTTTTTTTATGACAACTTTGTACCTCTTTTCTGTCCAGACTTTGTACCTATAAAAGTTTCTCTCTCAATAAAAAACAAAACAAAACAAAATCAAAACAAAACAAGCAAAAAAAAAAACAAAACAAAAAACCCATTTCTCTCTCTTATGTGCCCTGCTGCCCTCTCCAGTTTCTGTTTCCAAACGCTAATTGGCTCCTGAAACATGAGTGAAAAGATGGTGACCATAAAGAAACCGATAAGGGAACCAGCTGTGGCTCAATTGGTTGGGCTCTGGTTTACCACATGGGAGGCCCCGGGTTTGGTTCCTGGGGCCTCCTGGAGAAGGCAAGCCACTGCGCGGTGAGCTGACTCAGCGGGATGACACAACATGCGGAGACAAGCAGACATGGAAAAACGCAAAGCAAATGAACACAGTGAGCACAAGCAGCAAGGGGGATATATAAATAAATAAAAATAAATCTTAAAAGGGGCTGGCTGTAGCCCAATTGGTAGGGCTCCGGTCTACCACATGGGAGGCCCTGGGTTCGGTTCCCGGGGCCTCCTTGAGCAGGCAGACTGCCTTGAGAAGGCAATCCGCCGTGGGCAGGGCAGGCCCCCAAGAGCGCCGCCGTGGGCAGGGCAAGCCGCCACAGGCAGGGCAAGTCCCTGAGAGCAGGGCAAGCCCCTGTGAGCTGGCAGGCCGCCGTGCGGTGAGCTGACTTGGTGGGTCGCCGCAGAGGGGGGGAGACAAGCAGACACAGAAGAACGCAAAAAAATGAACACAGCAAGAACAAGCAGAAAGGGGGGGATATATAATAAATAAATAATAAATCTTAAAAAATAAATAAATCTTAAAAACAAAATTAAAAAAAAAAAGAAACCAATAAGAGGAAGGAGATGAGGCAAAGGCTGAATGGGAACCCCCAGGAAGAAATGAAATATAAAGGGGGAAAAAACAATGGGCAAATTTATAGAGATAGAAAATAGACAGATGACGGCTTAAGTCTGGGGGGAACGGGAGGATGGGGAACATGGAAGGCAGAATAGTCGCCCCCCAAAGAGGTCTACATCCAAATCCCCATGTTATATGGCAAAGGGGGTTAAAGTTGGTAACCGGCTAAGGTGGACCCAGTGAAAGCACAAAGGGTCCTTAAATGGGGAAGAGGGAAGCAGAAGAATCAGAACCAAAGAGATGGCATTGTTAGAAAGCCTCAAGTGGCCATTGCTGGCTTTGAAGGCGGAAAGATAGGCAGGGAATGCAGGCAGTCTCTAGAAGCCGGAAAAAGGCAAGAGATGGATTCTACCCTGGAACGCCCCAGAAAGGAATGAAGCTCTGCTGATGGCCTGATTTTAGCCCAATGAGCCCATTTCAGACTCCCGCCCTCCAGAACTGTAGAAGAATAATTTTTTGTTGTTTCAAGCCATTAAGTTGGCGGTTATTTGTTACAGCAGCAAGAGAAAACTAACACAGACAGTGAGTGCAAATGGGCATGGAGGTTTCTTTTAGAGTTGATGCAAATATTCTCAAATTAGACTATGGACATATTCGGACAATTCTGTAAATGTATGACTAAAATCATTGACTCGTACACATGAAAACAGAATGAACTTTAGGGTATGTAAATGGTATCTCAATAAAGATGATATTTTTTTTTTTTTTTTTAAAAAAAGATGGGTTGGAACCAGAGAGGGGAAGAAATGAAACCCCGCTGAGTGCTCTGGGGAATAGAGAGAGAAACCAGGGACTCAAGGCATCTCTGAAGTTGAGGTCAAAAGGGCAGGGCCAGGAGAGGGGCTGGAGACGCTAATTAGCTTTTCACACAGGACAGAACATATGAGTATCTAGTTCCAGCTGGCTATTCCCTCGAAAGCTGTGCCTTCACTTTTTGCAATAATTGGCTCTGCATCAAAAAATGTAGAGCGGGTGAGCAGATGTTGCCAACTTTTGATTCAGAAAGTACAAAATTTACCAAAAACAACAACCGTAAGACACAAGGAAAAGGCAGGAGTGTCCGGCCACAACTGAGATAACTAATTCAATGTGAAAGATGAGAGCACAGAATTGAAAAGGAACCTCTGGCATGCCTGGGAAATCCCAATTAAAGCATGAATGGTGGCACGCAAAGAAGAAAGCGATTTGGATTTGCACTAGGTTCGCTCATTAGAGCCAGAAGGATGGAAGAGCTTGTATTACCATATTTATTTATTTTCAACAAACGTCTTAACATTTGATTCTCTGCAAATGTTCATGTGCAACATCTGCATTATTTTCCTTCATTATTTTTTCAGGTGGGGAAGTGCTTGACAGGAAGCACACCGCGCAAAAAACCTTATCAATGGCTGACAAATTATTCTAAGAAAACTGGGACAAAATGCAGAAAGTGGACTTGGGACTAGCATTTGTTTCTCCCATTTGCATTTGTAGTGGAGTCTTAAATTTATATAGCTTGTTGAAGAACAGCTTTTACAAGACACAGAAAAATCTCTTCATATGCAAAGTTTCCTATTATTTCGGACTAATGCTGCTGGGATAAGGAAATATAGAAATGTTTTATCCATAGTTCTGACCCCATTCTCCCCCGCTATCCCCACCTTCACCATCGTCACCAGCAATCTGGACAATGGCCTTCCTGCAGGACGATCACAATAATGATGGTGATACCAGACAATGAGTTGTCAGAGAATTGTCAAGGAAACCGTCAGCTTTGCTAACACAGCATCTCCTAATCAATAACACATGCCATCAATCTTTCAGCCAGCTCTCTTAACCCTGAGTTGAATGCAATACGCTTCCTCAGACAACTGATAATCAAGAAGTTTATCTAAGGGGCGTGCCAATCCCTCATTCTCCTGGGACCCAGATTCTCTAGACTATATCCTATTTCAGGATGGATTTGAGGAAAGCGATTTGCCTGGAGCACCAAACTTTAAGCTCCCTGTAAAATCTCCTTCAGAGAAACTTAACCATATTCCCTCGGATTGATTCCTTCTTCCCCTTCCTCTCCTTCTCTCTTTTTAAAAAGAGTGATAAGAACATTTCTGTATCTTTTGTTTAACTGCTATTCCTTCTTGCCTGCTCTTTTCATCCTATAGTCTACCATTCAAACTCTTCTAAATAATTTTCTTGACTACATCTTTTATTGCAAGACACCTCAAATATTATGGGTAGGAAAGAATATGAACAATCACCATGAAACAAATCCATCTGGTCTTTATCAGTTTTCTACCCAATTACAAAAAGTAATGGAACAAAATTAACTCTGAAAAGCAATTCAGAAACAGAGGTCCTATTCATAGCAATTATTCTACAGTCACAAAAGCAAACTCTAGCCCCATGTTTCCCTAGCTCTCCTGTAAATCAGGGGTAGGTATGACAGCTGGGGCTTAGCTGGATGGGAGGCACATCTGCTCCGAGATGGGAACATGTGTTATCCATCATGGTTTCAGAGGTCTCCTCTTTGGGAGAACACTCTAGAGAGAGGAAGACCATTGTTTGGGAGAGCCCACGAATGCTTTACTGCTTCACTCTCTTGACCTTCACCCCATCCTTATTTGTCATCCCCTAGGTCCATCCAGGAATGGCCACAGGGAAAGAAAGGCATAATTATTTGGCCACAACAGTGAATGCCAGACCAGGAAACCATCCTCTCCGTGGATGGAGTAGAGGCACGGAAGAACACCGGAAGCTACAGCTGGAGAGCTGTGGGACTGTAGGTTATGGAGATCTACTCCTTCACTTCATCCACAGCTCTGGGCAGTGTTGGGCCACACGGGGGCATCTGGCAATGCCTAATGGCCCCACCTCTCACAGCTCTGGGACCTTTGGCATGTCCATTTCCACTTGGGCCTCCATCTCCCTGTGTTTGTCAATTGAGGGGACTGGACTGGATGATCCTGAGATCCCTCTAGCTTCACATTCAAAGACAGGCACTTTGAAAAGCATTGGCCTGAGAATTCACAGGGGAGAGCAGGGGTCAGCAAACTAAGGCCCATGGGCCAAATCTGGCCCGCTGCCTTGTTTTGTACGGCCCATGAATTAAGAATGGACTTTACATTTTTAAATAGTCAGAAAAGAACCAAAAGATTTCATGACACGTGCAAATTAAACGAAATCCAGAATTCAGTGCTCCGGTAGACTGTGCTTCTGAACGGCTCTCCCTCCTATAGGAGGAGTGGACTCCCGGCTGGGCTGGTGTGGAGAACCTCCTCTGAGGCTGCTCAAGGTGAAGAAGGACAGAGAACAGGAGGGGTTCCTCACGGAGCTATGTGGGCTGGGCCGTTAGCCTAGGCCTCAGCCACCCAGAGGCTTTCTTGGGGAAAGCCGGTCTCAGCTCTTAAATACACTAAATGTAAGATAAGGGCTATAGTTAGCAAAAGCAGAGGCACCAAACAGGAAAGGGGTTAATTCTGCGTACAGTTGTAGAAAAAATGCATACACATACCAGCCCCTGGCCAACCAGGCCAGGAAGGGCTTCTTCCGAAAAGAGCAGGCCCTTTAGCTGCCTTTTAGCAAGGAAACACACCCCAGGGGCCCTTCCATCTGCCCTGGTGACAGAGAAGGTCTCGGGCGGTGGGTACCTGAAAGGTGACGTTGAGGGGCTGGAAATGGCACTCCAGGTCATCTAGCTGAATGAAGCTGGACGCGGCCACCGACTCACCGTACACGAACGAGGTTGGAGACATGACTCTGAAAAAGGGAAGCATGAAATCCGTCATCCCAACCTACAGTCAAGCCCCCACGGTCACTGTTGTCTTGAGAGCCCAAATGTCCACCTTTACTTAAGACAGAAACTGGCTCCCTCTAGTACCTTCCACGAGATGCCTTCTTTTCTGGAGTTTTTACTTCTCTCCCCTGTAAATGGTCACAGACAGACCTATATTGCCTAAACAGACTCTTCCAGTGGTGTCCTCTTATCTTAGCTTGACTCAATAAGAGATATATAAACACATACACATATACACACCTGCACATTTATATATATGGATTACATTTCTAAAATGAGGAAGTGTTTATTTCAATTAAAAAAATGGCTTATAAAATGATATAATTTCTGGTTTGTCATTTGAAAAAATGTTCTGGGTCAAGGAAGATTATGGCAACTTTAAGAAATAAACATAAATGAATTATATATCTGGCATCCTCAACTCTACTATGTGATAAATGCAGTCGGAAAAAAACCCTTAGCTTTAATTTGTCAGACTCCCAAGATTCCTAGGGTTCCTTAAAAGCTGAGTCAGTTTGTCAAGATTTTTCTTCAATTTTCAAATAGAGGCTACATAAGAGGTGATTAAGAATTCAAGGTCAGTTTGTAGCAATGCATTAAGAGCTGCTGAAACCCCAAGAGGAAAGTCAAAGCCCAGCCTCACTCAGACTCCCAGACAAATAAATGACCTTAGATGAGATTCTAAAACAACCCACTTGGCTAAACACAGCAAAGTAAGATTTTTTGGTACCAAGCCTGAAGGGACAGCGATTCATTTATTTTCAGTCTAAATGCATTGTTTTTAGAAATGTAGTGGGTTTCCCAGCATTATCAAATGGCGAGAGCTGGTTCATTGGCTCAACTCTCCCTGAGTTTGAAGTTCCTGGGAAGAGCAGAGGTTGACTAGTTTGTTTAACTGATGGCTTTATCAGGGGCTGTTAACACCTCACAACAAGGTCTCCTAAGGCCTGACAAGTGGGCGGGTGTTTTCTCCTTTGTCCCCAAGGACAGGGCTGGTTCAGGGCAGCCTTTGATGAGACAAGTAAATAAACTATTCCGTTAAAAATAGGGCTGTGAACTGAGGCAAATACATGTTAATCTGCAAATATATTCCACCAGCGCCTCATGTCTGAAGAAGGTGATGAAAAATGCAAGGAGCTCAGGAGCAGAGGGGACAGGGCGCCTTCAGTGGCAGGATATAGTTTCTTCAATGTATGACACTGCCACTTCTAGTCAAGGCAGGGACCCAGAGGCGCTTGAAAACTGAAAAACGAGAACCTCTGAACCTCCAGATAGTCCAATTTGCGTTTGGGGCAAGGGTTCAATGGGTCCTTGTTTGATCTAAGCTAATTGTGCAAATCCCTTTTCCACTATCAGCTCTGTTTGCCAAAGCCGGAGACAGGGACTGAGTTTTCATGTTTTCCAGGCCTGGTCTTTGGCTGAAAACCCACATGGCTTGTTTAGGGTCCCTGCAGGCCACAGCCCTGCTTTCCAACAACGCCAGCATCACTGAGTGGTCATGGACTTCACCTGGGCATAAAGCTTGGCCCTTCCCGCCCCAGACCATCACAGACACTAGGCAGAACTGTCTCTGACTCTGCAGAAGGGGTTAACAGAAACGCTAATCAGAAAGGCAAACCCTCCCAGGAGCCTGGGCTTTGAGGCACATCTGGCTAGAACCTCTGGCACAGCAGCTCTTGGCTGAGATTTTAATTCCAGGAACCACGACGGCTCCCACATGGTATTTTGGAGGGGTGGGGGCTGGGAATATATGCATATAAAGGTGTCCAGAATGTTCAAAGGATTACGGGGTTTGAACTTGTCATCAAACGTCTCACGTTACCTTCCAGGTGGGTGGGCGACTGGGGAAGGGAAAACAAGGAGACAGCTAATGCGTCATCCGGCTTTCCAAAGCTAAGACGAAGTGGGGGTGGCAGAGCCACCGACTCCTGGCTATACGTGCAAATACAAAAAGAGCACAGCTTGGGTTCTGGGAACCCGGGGACAGGCTACTCACCCGGTGATGGACGTGTCCACTTCGTGCATCAGCGGCACCGTCAGCACAAGGGCGTTGTCATGCAGGGACTCGGTGCGTTCCACGTTGCCACTGCGTGGGAAGAGACGGATGAGCGCTGGAAGGGCCCAGCTGTCCAGCTGCGCTCATTACAGCTGAGTCTATATTCTTCAAGGGCAGACTCTGTCCCTTATTGATCCCCAGTTCCGTTTGTGGTCCCCGCACACACTCGCAGAGGTGGGAATGCAGGTGGTTTATTTGGGAGGCATCCCAGGAAACCCCAATAGGGGAGGGGAGAGGTGAGACAGAGAAGGGAAGGAAGGCAATGAAGGCATCTTCTCCAGAGGGATCCCTCCTGGGGGGGGAGCTGGGTCTCTATCCACTGACTCCTGAGAGCTGCCGCTGGGTAGTCGGGGGTAGGATTTTTTTTTTTTTGATATATATATGTTATTTTTTCTAAAAGCTACTTAGATTACATGAAATGTTACACACAGAATTATAAGGGATTCCCATATGCCCCACTCCCTACCTCCCACTTCTTTCATTACTGCGGTACATTCATGGCAATTGAACGCATTTTGGAGCATTGCCACTAAGCATGGATTATAGTTTACGTCGTAGTTTACGCTCTCTCACTCAATTCTGTAGGTTACGGCAGGGTATATAATGGCCTGTATCTGTCACTGCAATGTCACTCAGGACAATTCCAAGTCCCAAAAGTGCCCCCATATTATACCTCTTTTTCCCTCTCCCTGCCTTCATTACCTCCAGTGGCCACTGCCTCCATGTCTATGATATAATTTCTTCCATTGCTAGAATCACAATAAGTCTATAGTAGAATACCAGTAAGCCCACTCTAGTCCATATTTTATTCCCCAGTCCTGAGGATTCTGGGATGGTGATGCCCACTCCACCTCTAACTGAGAGGGGGCTTTGATCCCAAACAGCTGATGGGTGGGACTCTCTTGCTTGCAGTTGTAGACTCTCTTG
>PVKH010006646.1:0-20868 GCA_004027955.1 Chaetophractus vellerosus | reverse complement strand
TCAATTCAAAGAAATACAGTTTGTCTTCAGGCAAAATCCCTTCTAGCTGTAGAAATCTGAAACTTACAAAACAATTTAACTGCTTCCAATACAGAAAAGGAAAGACAAAGAATACACATTTAAATTATCATAAGGGGAAATTTAGATGTTAAACATGAGTCATGGATCCTCTACAGTTCAACAAAACTGCAGGGCATCCTCCATTCCATTTCAAAGTCTGAGAGTCATTCTTAAGATGATGGTTTCTTCTCCTTGGGGCCACATGGGAACCCACCCTTTCTGCAGGCCTGCCCAAGAGCCATTTTCTTGGTTCCACCCTCATCAAGCATCTGGGTGTTGAACAAGCTGCAAACCTCACCTCCAAGAGGGGTGGGGTGATTGCCCTAACTTACCCAATCTTTGGGTTAGAGCCTTAGGGCCTCTAGTACAGTGAGGTGAAGAAAACATTCCCCCTAACCTTTGGCATACAGGCTCAACTCTCTCAGAGCAAGGAGTTGACCACCTGGCCTTCCCTAATCCATGGGGGACAGGAGCACCCCTCCCAGATCTATGGGATGCTGACCTTAACTGCCCTAATCTTTGAGGAATGTGCTCCACCCTCCCTGTACCCTGGGGCAGCAAGACTCTTCCCAAACATTGGTGGGGAACATCCACCCTCTTCAACTGTTGGGGCAAACTCACCCTCTCTGTACCTTGGGGAGGAAAAATTCTCTTGGCCCAAGGTGATGTCTTAATTCCAGATCTCAGCTTCCATGTTTTCTCCTTAAAGCTCTTTCTCCTTCAATGTCTCCTTTCCATGTCCTTTTTAGTCCAAGGGAACTGTGGTTTTGTTCATACAGGTCTCTCAAATACTTTGTTGGTTTAGCATGCAGGAAGCAAGAGGCAGGCATCAGACAGTAAGACTTTCCACAAGTCTTTCCTAGATTACTGCATCTTCAATTTTGATTTACAATTTCCAGGTTTAGCTGAATCTTCAAATGGGGCACTTTGATTTGGAAACTTGACTTCCAGAAACTTGGAGGTTCCAGAATCAGTTTCTGTTTTCTGTTTTCATTGTGCCCAAAAGTTCAGTCCTTAGTATATTTCTTTCATCTAGCATTTTGCTATAAGCTATAAGGAGAAGGCAAGCCACATTCTCTGGGTTTACTTTGGAAAGTACTTCAGCTAAATGCTCAGGTTCACCATTTGAAAATTCTGCCTTCCATATAACATCAGGAGTTAGTCTTGATAAGTTCTCTGCAACTTCAAAACAAAGATCACCTTTCTTCCAGTTTCCAATAATAGTTTCATCATTTGCCTCTAAAGCATCATAAAAAAGTCTCTTTAGCATCCATCTCAGAATTGTTCCCTTCTAAGGCCTTATCAAAAAACTTTAGGCTCCATATTGTTACCAACAGTCTCTGCAAAGTGGTCTAGGCCTTCTCCATCAAGCATTTCACATTTCCTCCAAAAAATACCCCTTAACCATTTATAAAACCATTCCAACATTTTTGTAATTGCAAAAAAGCACTTCCGCACTCCTTGGTACCAAGTTCTGAATTAGTCAGCCAAAGAGGTGCCTTTGCAATGTATACCAATAATTGTTTGGTCTTTATAAAGGGTATTTGCTTGAGGTAGAAGCTTACAGTTACCAGGCCACAAAGCATAAGTTTCTTCCCTCACCAAAGTCCACATGTTGGAGCAAGACAGTTGCCAATGTCTGAAAGGGCTCAGGCCTTTGGGATCCTCTCATGCTGGGGCTGCATTTCTCTCCAGACTTAGTGCTTCTTCCACAAGGTCAGAGGTAGACTGTCAGGTGAATGGCCCTCTCCAACATCAGAACTCCATCTCAAAAGTCTGTTTCTCAAATCTGCTCCCTCTGTCTTTGGCCTTGCCTTTTATACTTGAGACCACAACGACTGAGTGTTTTGGCTCAATGCTCTACTGATGCAGCCCAGTCAATGCCCTAACTATAACCCAATCATGCCCAGATGAACAGATCAGTTTACAAGCATGATTCAATTTATATTTTTGGAATCCATAATTAGATAAAACTATCAAACCATTACAAAAAGTATTCATAATGGTGTCATGCTCATTTTACTTATGGAATATATATATGTGTGTGTGTCTGTGTTTCTGTTATATAATATCCAAATGCTAATTTTACCTAATTTATAATTGGCAAGTAAAGATTTTTTTCAGTCATATTTTGCAAAATACCTTTTATTATGAATTTCTAGAATCACTAAGCAGATTTTTTGGAAGTCATTTATGTTCAGTGTCACATTTGATTTCTCATCAATTTTCATCAGTTGAAAGCTATGCATAGTGGAAATAGTACAAATTTGCCTGACTTGGTCCTTATGGGATTGACAGCCTCTGAAGTGATCCAGCAGGTCCTCTTTATATTATTTCCCCTGATGTACCTAATTACCTTGATGAGAAATGCAGGGATGATAATGATTATTTGCCTCAATCTCCAGCTTCACACCCCCATGTAATTTTTCCTGAGTCACCTCTCATTCCTTCACCTCAGTTACTCAACAGTCATCACACCTAAAACCTTAGAGCACTTACTGACTTGCAACAGTTCTAGTTCATTCATTAGCTGCTTCACCCAGATGTCTTTCTTTCTAATTTTGGCTCTCACTGAATTTTTCTTTCTCTCTTCAATGGCCCATGATCACTATAAAGCTATCTGCAATCCTCTTAACTACCCAATATTTATGTCCAAAAGGTGCTGCTGCACTCTTGTTACTGGGTCCTACATGATTGGATTCAGGGAATAATTAGTCAACCTTCTTTGCATGAACAGTTTGCATTTCTGTAACTCCAATGTAGTCTATCACTTTTACTGTGAAACAACCCCAATTTTAGCCCTGTCCTGCACTGACAGTCATGATGCTGAAATCATTGTCAGTACCTTAAACATAATGGTATCTTTTATCACTATCTTTTTGTCCTATGGGTCCATTCTATCTACTATCCTGAAAATTAATTCCACTTCTGGAAAACACAAAGTCTTCTCTACTTGTGCCTTCCACCTCCTAAGAGTCACCATCTATTTTGACTGCACAGTTTTTATTTATTTAAAACAAAAGAGATCCTACTCCTTTGAAAAGGATCAAGTGGCCTCTATGTTTTATACTATGGTTGATAAGGGAAGTGCCAGGCCCCAACCACACCACCAAGGGAATTCCCAGCTTTAAAAAAACAAACAGTTCCATTCTCCCTTTATCCTCCTCTGCTTTTCTCCAAGCCATCTTTAGCAAGATAAGTGCTCCCAGCATGCCTCTTTAAATCAAAATTTTCAACTCTAAACAAAAGATAACTCCCTTTCTTATGACCCTGAGCTAAGCCAGCAAACAGCTCAAATTAGCCTTTTGTTTTTTAACTGCCTGCCTGTTCCCTTTAAAAATTTTATCGCTTTCACTTAACAACCCACTAGACAATAAATAAAAACTTATATAAACCCACAAAAAGTGTAGCTAAGGGCCCAGAGCCTAAAAACTGGTTTCTCTCTGGGCCTGCAAGTAATAAAATTGTGTTCCTCCGCTACTCTGAATGCTGTTTAAGTTCTTCAAAATCGTATTTCTTCAACATTTGGTTCCCTGACTGGGAAATTCAACCACACAGGCCCCTTGAGCCTCTGGTTGTGATGCATGGCTGGTGGTGACCACCAAACAAAGGAAGTAGGTGCCTACTTTGATGGGACTTCCTTCCAAGGTGGACTCCATGGACTGTCATGGCAGCCTGACCTGACTCAAGGAGGAGATGAACTGAACTCCATCAGGGAGCCAGCAACAAGATGAGGTACCTGGTAACCTGGGTAACCTGTAGCCAGGCCTGTCTTTGGACAAAAGAAGGGACTGATCACCCCCTAGTTCCCAGTTGTCAGGAACACAGGTCAGGGCCTCACAAAGTGGGGGAGGCAATGAGTAACCTCTGAGTGAATGAGTGTGTGATTGTAACTGTGAATGGTAGCGGCTTGTGCTGCTGATCCAGTCTGGTCCCTTGGCCAAAAGCTGTGGGATCTGAGTGGGCCCTAACCTAGGCTGTGGCCATGTCATATGACAAAATGGCCAACCCATAAGTTGTTCAGGCACCTTAGCTAAAATGTGCTGATGCTCTTGTGAAAGATGCAGATAGGCAGGTACTGGAGTGGCCTTTTGAGGCACCCCTTCCTTTGTTCATCTTGCAACCATGCACAAGGTGGGATGGGGTCATCACAGTCCAAGCCCTTTTAACAACCAAGTGGCTTTGCCCTCAGGCCATTGCCTTCTACCACCATTTCCCCTTGGTGGCAGGCATGGCAATGACTCAGCTGGGGGCTTGCCCTCCAAGGGTCCACACCCTTGCAGACCCACCTTAAGTGGTGGCTAACAGAGCCAAGATGGATGCCATGGGAGATCCTTCCCCAAGGAGTCACAGGCCAGGGCTCCTCATTCTTTAACATATTTTACCTGCCTAATACTGAATTTCTCATTACAGGCTTGTGTTAAAATGCTTTAGAATGTTTTAAAAACTGGTACTGAAAATGCATTTGCTAGTGAAAAAGTTGTTGCCTCAGGGCCACAAGACTTGTTAGCTAGAACAATTGATCTCTGATCACTTAAGGGTTGCCTAACTGGGAAACTACCAAATGGTAAAATCATAAGAGTAGACTGTTTTTTAAGGCCTCTGTAAGAATAGAAATAAGGAGCACATTTTGGCTTGGGAGCATTAGGCAAGAACACTGAAGCTGTCTGTCTCCCAAGTCCATGGCACCCCAGCATTGCCTGGCATAGCTAGCAGCAGGGTCTCTGATTCCTGAGGTGGCAGGAACCAGAGACATAACTCTGAATGTCTCTGGGGACATAAGTCCTGGGTGCTTTGATTCAGAGACCAGCCAAACATCTGCTGAGATTTTATTATCTCAGTCACTTTCGTTTGGGGAACAGTTCTTCCACCAATTGGCTTGCATGCTTTGGTCTAAATTTCAGGGTTACAGGCCTCTCCCAAGACCTAGGTTGACCACAGGAAAGCCTGTGAGTCCTGGATTCTTGATTTCAGGACATTGGATCCAGAGCATCAGTTCCAGATTTGGAGCAGTGAATGTTTCAGTCAGACATGGACTCTTGGACACCAGATCAGTTGACTAAAATGTGCTTCTTCATTCTTCACTCTTCCTGGAAAAATGGGCATGTCTCTAGCCCACTAGTAAACTCCCCATAGGAGTGTTTTGTAAGAGTTGGGAAATTCTGCCTACTGCTAGTCTACACAGCTACAGTATAGCTAAAAGCAGCCTCTGTATAAAACCCTGAATTCCAGTTAAACCAATGTAAAAAAGAAAGACAGAGATACAAAAGCCAAAAACCTCATGTCATGCCTCCTTAAAAATATATAAAAATACACCTCAAACTTTAACAAAATCCCTTTTTTAAAAAAGCCTTCTTTGCTTAAACTCAGTTGTGCCTACAAA
Source organism: Chaetophractus vellerosus (assembly GCA_004027955.1). Classification (NCBI taxonomy): domain Eukaryota; kingdom Metazoa; phylum Chordata; class Mammalia; order Cingulata; family Chlamyphoridae; genus Chaetophractus; species Chaetophractus vellerosus. Next base: position 15,425 of record PVKH010006646.1, on the reverse strand, counting down.
AATTGTGAATGGAGATCAAGATCCAAATTGGTTAGTAAACTTCTAAAAAATAAAAACCTCATGTACCATCAATTAAAATTAAAATGTTCCTACAAATGCTAAGAATATAAAATTCTCCCTTACATTTTAACCTGTGCTTAACTATGTGTTCAACTTTGAAATCTGTCTTTGTCTTTATCAGTTTACTTGTGCCTAGGAAATCAGGTTTAGGGTTCACCTGTTACAAATTAAATAACAGTAAAAGGTAACTTAAAACTGAGTCTTTCAATGTCAATACTGCCTTGCAAATGGATTTAATGTATAATCACAAGTAGAAGGAACTTCACCCTGTAGTTCTGATCACTCTCACAGCTACTAAAGTTGAAGGAACTTCCAGCATGGTGCACAAATCCTGAGTGAGATCAGGTGCCCAGGAAAGTGCCAACTCACCAGAAACATCTGATGAAATGCACGAGTACTAGTCATTGGATGGCCTGAGATACCTCTTCAAAAACAAAGCTAAGTAGTGACTATGTCAAAGCCAACTGTTCCCTCTAACTCTAGCCCAGATGCCTGTTTTTGGGTGGAGGGCCATTTGGACACCCCTTAAGAAACTTTGTCTGTTTTCATTTCCTGTAACTTAACTAAAAAGAGCAATGCCTCTTCTCATTCCTCTCCTACAATAAGAGCTAGGATTAACAATTTATCCCTAACCTCATTGTCTATTGCAATCTCTTCTCTCTAAAGTTAACCAACAGCTTAATACAACTAAAAAAAAATACTGCTTCCCATCATCTTTAAGAAAATGCAGCCTTTACAGGCACCTAGCCTTTTCTACTTTTGTGGTCCATGATCTTCTTAGTAGAACCATATATTCTCAAAGTTCTAATCAAGTTTATTTCTTACAGAATCAACGTCTTGCTAGCCATAAGGGGACTTCATCCAGCTTCACCCAGAATGCCAGATCCATCTTCCTCCAACTAAAATAAAATAAGCAGAGGATTTTACACCTTGTCACATAGGGCCTACTGCCCCTAACCAGCAAAAAGTAGTTACAAAAGAATGAACATCTCCTTTCAACACACCTTTAAGAATATAGGTGTAAACTCTCTGAGGGGAGATTAATGCAGGTGCAATAGTCAAATTGCCCCTTCTGCTCCTCTTTCTGACCCTGGCCAACCAAACCAGTTTCAGTACATAGATTCCTGGCTAAAAATAGCCCCTGTGAGTCCACATGTGCACAGGAAAACAAGGACAGACTAAAGTCTTAGTAGCACAAACATCAGGGAGCCAAAGAAAAATGTCCACCACCCGCCACCCCCACTGTATATGCCTTTGGCCCCACTGGCATCATCAGCGCTACCAGAACCACCTCCCCTGTCCTCCTCACCCGGTAATCCCATGTCTCTGCTCATCACAATAAAACCTCTGATCCACCCGCTACTGACCTGACCACCCACCTTCCCAGGGAACCCCCTGCCGAGAGCCCTGATAGGACCCCCATGGCCTGGAGACTCCCTTTGGTGCAGCCCACCCTCCAGACGCCCCCTGAGAGGCACACAGTCCAGCCCAAGTGATGGAGAATGGCCCCATCCAACCAGGATGGCATCACTCCTTGGTTTCACCACTCCAGAGTCAAGCAAGCCCACCCTGATGAGGAATGAGACTGCTGGAAAGCACAACCGGTAGCTAGCCACCTGCTAAGAACATGACTCACATGGGAACCTCGGGGGCAGCTCCATCAGACACTGGCTGAATAAACTGTTCCTCATGGATATTAGGACAGATTAGACTGCTTGCCCCCATACTTGGACGTAGCCTTGCAACCATAGCCCCTGCTAGTTAAACCCCTGCAAACTGGGTGTTACTCACCCTGACCTTTTACCTCCTAGTAAGATGCTTTGTTGCCTTGGGTTGTTTCTGCTTCCCATCCTAACCTGCTACTTGCTGGGGTCCACAGGTAATGTTTGTGGAACAATAGAAACTGATGTTACCCTCGCCCCCAGGGGGGAGGTGTCAGGGCCACGTCTACAGTACCTATGCCAAGAGCCCTCTAATGATAATCACTTCTGCAGCTCTTGGGGCCTAGTAGTCAGTGCCACTTAGGCAGGAGTTCCAACTTCCCCATATATCCTACAGAGGGTCCCTGAAGTGGCAGACTGTAAATTAGGGACCTGCAACCCCGTGAATCTCACCCTTCTGAACATAGGATCAGGAAATACCTTTGTAAAAACTCTGATGGGGCTAAGGTTAAGGATTAGATTTATGACCCAACTGCAATGGACCCTGGAAATTACATCCTAGTCCAATTGGTCCAGGAGACCCCCACCCCCAGGGAGGTCTTGTCCCACATAAATAGATCTGTCAACACCTTGGAAGCTAAGCTCAGGGCCCTCCCATGCTCGCAGCTCTTGAGTCAGATTCAGGGTTTCCACGAACTTCTGAACTCAACTCAACCTAACATAGCAGTCTCCTGCTGGCTGTATGCCTCTTCCAACCGAGCCATCTACCCCATACCAGTCTCTGAAAATGAAAATAGCAAGTACCTTGCAAATGTCTTGGGTTCGAAATTGGGTAACACCCTCAAACCTTTCCCAATCCAAATATCCCCTCTGCCCTCCATGAAAATCTGTTATAATGACTCTGCAGCCCTACTGGCTACTCTCTAGGGGAGTAAGTGTAACAAAACTCACCCACTCGGGGCCCATGGGTGGTGCACAACAAATTCCACAGTCTGGGAGTATGATGACAGAGCCTACCAGTTATGCCTGCAGGCAACTACAGCATTTGCTATCTAACATGGCTGGTACCATCACTCACTGTGTATGGAAATGAGCTGCCCAACAGGCCCCCACGAGTTAAAGAAACAATACAGGCATTGAACCTCTTACTTTCCATAAGGATGGTAGCCAACGCAGCACCGCGGGTGACTTCCTCATAACTGGTAAGCAGGGCCTATGCCAACTAGCATTGGCAACATCAAAGAACCTCAAAAAAATGACCAGGGTGCTCAGGGTCATACCAAACCAAATAAATTCACTGGTGGAGGTAGTCCTGCAGAACAGATGAGGATTGAACTTGCCCACAGCTAGCCAGGAATATGTCAGGTGCTGGGAAAGAAGTATTGCTTTTACCTGAACTCCTCCAGGATAGTCTGAGATAAGATTGCCATCCTGAAGGAAAGAACAAAAAGCCATCATAGCCAGTCCCAAGAGAACTCCATGGGTGCTCCCTGGAACTGGAGTCTCAGGCATTGAGCTCCCTGGCTCATGCCACTAGCTGGGCCGCTACTAATAATAATACTGGTGGTCATGCATGCCCCATGCCTGGTGAATACACTGGTCAGGTTCATTAAAACAACAGTATCTTAGAGTAACAACCACTAAGATACTCTGAAAAGCTATAGACCACTGGAAAATAATGATGCCCTATAAAAATAAAGGGACATCAAAGGAAGGGAAATGATATGGGAAGTGCAAGGCCCCACCCCCCACCACAAGGGATTCATTGATTTAAAAAACAAAGAGTCCCACTCTCCCTTTCTCTTCCTCCTCTTTTCCCCAAGCCATCTTTAGCAAGATAAGCATCCCAGCATGCCTCTTTAAACCAAAATTTACAACTCTAAACAAAAGATAACTCCCTTTCTTATGACCCTGAGCTAAGCCAGCAAATAGCTCAAATTAGCTTTCTGTTCTTTAACTGCCTGCCCACTCCCTTTAAAAATTTTATCTCTTTCACTTAACAACCCCCACTAGCCAATAAATAACAAGTTATATAACCCCACAAAAAGTGTAGCTAAGGGCCCAGAACCTAAAAACTGGTTACTCTGGGCCCGCATGTAATAAAATTGTGTTCCTCTGCTCCTCCAAGTGCTGTTTAAATTCTTCAAAATCAGATTTCTGCAACATGGTGATCCCCATGCTAATCCACACATTTACAGTTTTAGGAACAAACAAGTGAAAAATACTTTCATTAGAGTCATGCAGAAGAGAGAAGTTTTCTGGCAACAGAAATGACAATAATGCTGAATATTTAAGTGCATCTTTTGCATTATATTTGGGTATTTATTTGGTCTCTCTCTAAATACAGTAATTTCTTTGCATTTTTTGTTGAGGCATATTCTATTAGAACATGTATGATTGAAATATTTCCAAAAACATGTTTTCAGGAATCTACTAGTAATTAGAAACCATAAAATCCATGTCAATCCTGTGTTTTAAGCATATGCTAATATTAGGGTAACTAATTTTTTTAAAAAAAGGTGTTATTCTTTAAATTGTGCCATAAAAATCCCCATGTGTTTTCCAATTCCAGGGAATTTTATTATGGAGAGTTTTTTTCAGAAATTATTCCATTTACTGTGTAGAAAAGAAATGTAGCATAGTGTTAAAGAGTGCTGCTTTTTACTGAAAAATACAAAGTTTAGAAGTTAAATCTGTCAAATTTTTAACTCTATATTCTTTGGTAACACTTTGAAAGTTTAAAACTAGTCTCCACAACAGTTCAAGACAAATAATTCTAAATCTGGAGTTATTTTAAATATGGAAACACATAATGAATGGAAAATATTTAACACAGTGCTAATAAGATTTGACCATGATCATCAGACTGCTTACATTCTTGCAAAATTTTGAGTGCATAATATCTTTTGTTATGAAAATGATAACTGGTGTTTTTGGCTAATATTACTCATAAACAAACAGCTAAAAAGGAAAAAGAGCACTTCAATAGTTAGTCTCAAAATTGATGACTAGCCATATGAGTCTTTGCTCTTGAAATTGAAAGAGCCTAGTGTTATGGGTTGCATAAGACTTGCCTTTTGAAAACCTCCTTGTTGCTCAAATGTGGCCTCTCTCTAAGCCAAACTCAGCATATGAGTGCATTACCTTCCTCCCAGTGTGGGACATGACTACTGGGGATGAGCCTCCCTGGGAACGAGGGTGTACTAACAAGTGCCAATGGGTAATACTACTGGAAAAAGACTTCAAATAAAAGGGGGAAATGGTAAAGACAAATGAGTTCATAGGGCTAAGAGACTTCAAAGTGAGTCAGGAGGTCAACCCAGAGGTAACACTTATGCAGATCCCAGTAGGCCCTCCTAGGCTTCCAATATGGATATCACCCCAAACAGAGGGGGTCCTGAGGTCTCTGGAGACATGAAGACATCCGGGTCCTATATCAAGGCAGATATAAATTTAAATTACTACATAAATATTTACTTTTGTTCTGATCTCTATGTTGTCTAGAATCTATATCTATTAAAATTACCCCATTTTTTTGTTTACAAATAGTTGTTTTTGTTAATCATTTATTAATTTTCATAATAAACTTTATTTTAAAGAAATTTTTGTTTAAAGAAAGTTACATCGAAAGGATTAGGAATTCCCAGAGTTTGGTGCCTTACCAGTGGACCCTAACTTGGAATCCTTGCTCCTGAGAGTGACAGAGTCTCATCAAAATAAGTCTTCACTGACATGTTCCATCTGTCTCTTCAACTGAAATCAAAAAGGTGTTATTCTTTAAATTGTGCCATAAAAATCCCCATGTGTTTTCCAATTCCAGGGAATTTTATTATGGAGAGTTTTTTTTTATTTTATTTATTTATTATGGAGAGAGTGTGGTCTACAGTCTGAACTGTGGTCCATGAAATCTACATGTGATGCCAGAGTATTAAGTGTACTTCCAGAGAATAGAGACTATGGACTGTCCATGCACTAGCTGGGTCCAGAGGCTCAGTGGATGTGCAAATCCTACTCTACAACTCAATGGACTCACTCAGGACACCTAGTGGGGAGATGATGATGGACAACAGCTATCCTGGGGAATGGAGAGAGTCTGCAGCTGCAGGCAGGATAATCTCATCCATCTTATCCAGGAGATATAAGACCCCTCTCACTTGGTGGTGGAGGGGACATCACCATCCCAGACACCTAGGGATTGGGGGAAGAGCTATGGACTAGGTTGGACTTGCTGGTGTCCTCTTATAGATTTGTGATTCACACAATGGAAGAAATTACAAATTTATATGGAGCCAGTGGCCACTGTATGCTTTGGGGGCAGGGAGAGGGAAGGGCAATTGTAATACAGGGGCTTTTTTTGGGACTTGGGAATTGTCCTAGGTGACTTTGCAATCACAGATATAGGCCATTTTATATCATCAGATATCATGCAGAACTGTGTGGGAGAGAGTGTGGTCTACAGTCTAAACTGTGGTCCATGCTTAGTGGCAAAGCCCCAAAATGTGTATATCTATTGCAGGTGATGTGCCACACTGTTGCAGGATGTATATGTGGGAGGTTGTGGGAGGTATGGGAGGTGGGGCATCCATACCCCTAAAATTTTTGTGTAACATTTATGTAATCAATGTCTCCTAAAAAAATTAATTAGAAGTTTTAAAAAAGTGCAGAGTAAAATCTTATGAAATAATAAATTATAGAAAAAATTACATGTGAACATTGAAGAAAATTTGAAATATATTTTCAATTATTTAAACAGTAGAAATATCACAATCATTTCTAAGAGTTTCATTCACGGCCATCTAGGCAAATCTTATGTATAAAACATACAAAAATACTTCCATTATTCTTAATAGAAGCCCAGTACATTTTAAGCATTAACTACATAAACAGACCTCTACATAATATGGAATTGAAGTTTTAATTTCCTCTAATGAACAGTGTAAATATAATAAAGTATGTTTTCTTCAGTTTCCTATATTTATTATTTTATTTAAACTTAGGCAATGCTTATCAGATATATTTTTTGCCTTCAAGCAACTTTTTCTTTCAATTTATATTTAAGTTTCCTTGTAGAGTTGTCTTTGGCATTTTCTTAAATGGTTTTTGACATATTAAAGCTCAACCTCTGTATTAGGATTAAATTTTAATGAATTCTCACATATTCTTCACTGTTAAATAATGTATATAAATAAGTAAAATATACATTACTTTCCTCTACATTTTAATTCATTTAAAAATTTTAACATATATAATATCCATTTAAATTACTACATAAATATTTACTTTTGTTCTGATCTCTATGTTGTCTAGAATCTATATTTATTAAAATTACCCCATTTTTTTGTTTACAAATAGTTGTTTTTGTTAATCATTTATTAATTTTCATAATAAACTTTATTTTAAAGAAATTTTTGTTTAAAGAAAGTTACGTCGAAAGGATTAGGAATTCCCATATAAGCACCCCTCTCCCCCTTTCACATTTTCCTATATTAATAACAGCTTACATTTTTGTGGTACATCTGTTACAATTGAACAAATATCAAAGCAATGTAAGTGAATATAATATAAACTTTGGGCAATACGTAAACAATGGAATATGTACATTGTGCCTCTATTCCCTGTTTACATCAATCCTTATTATATGTAAGATGTGGTCTGAAGTATTTTTAAGACAAAAATCTTTCTGTTTATGTCAGTATGTCAAAATTATACAAATTGTAAATTTGAACTATTCAAAAAACAAACAAGAAAATAAGACTCAACCTAGCATTACAAAATATGAGTGATAAATTTGTATGACAAAGACAAGCTTAGTTTATGTAGTAGGTAATTTTAAAGTTGGGTTATTTTAATATAAATATATATTATATTTATTTATCATATCCATGTGCCAGTTAAATGAATTTCATAAACATAAAAAATTATGTAACCAGAAGAAAAGTACAATTCTCAAAATTGGCCTTTATATTTTTCTTTGCTTTCTCTGTGGTTCTATCTTCCCAATTCTTATTTTGTCCCTGACAATTTCCAGTAGATATTTATGAATATATTCCATGGACTCTTGTAAAAGAGATAAGGGTGAAGGTCAGAAATTGAGAGAGAGAGAGAAAGGGAGAGAAAATGTTGGATAGAAAGAAAGAGAATGAAGAGGTTTTTTTGAACAATAACAAATACATATTTGAATTATTAATTGATATCTTCCATAGCCATTTCCCCCACTCCCCAGGATGTTTCTCTTGTCTGATAGTTGTTTTTGCTCATTGCTTGTGCTCATTGTTTTCTAGTTGTTTTTCCTCATTTTCTGTTTGTTATTACTTTAGGAGGCTCAACTAACCGAACCTGGGACCTCCCATGTGGAAGGCATGTAATCAACTGCTTAAGCCACATCTGCTCTCTGCTTATTTTGTTTTTTTTCTCATTGTCTTCTCATTATTTTTGCTCATTGTCTGCTTGTTGTCTGATCATTGTTTGTTTGTCTTCTCCTGGAGTCACTGGGAGCTGAACTTGGGACTTCCCATGTGGGAGGCAGGTGCTCAACTTAAAGATGCATTAATTTATGTACACATGCTATGTAAAGATAATTTTCTTTTGCTTTTGTTTGCTTGGGAAAGCCAAAGATAATTCTTTAAGGTCAAGGATTGTATCATACTCATGTTTGTACCTTTCTTTGGTAAGTGGGCAGCCATTTCCATATCAGTATTCAAAAACTGTTAGTGGTGTTGAAAATTATATGTCTAGTATTATTTCCAAACTTTTAAAAATGTATATATTAACTATAATTTACAGATATAGTCATTCCCAAGTGATGTATTTACTGATGGTAAGATAGGGAAATAAGTATAAACAAGTTGTACTTTGCATATGTGAGTTAAATAATTGGAGTCAACTTGTCATAAAATTCTGATATCTCATATATCAAAATCAAACTTTGTATAAAAGGAATGAGATCTTCAGTCTAGGGAGTAATTGAAGGTAGCTCATGTGATGTGATCTGTGTGTGTATGTATATGTATGCATATATATATTCATACATAAATATATATATAAATATTTTTTCTCTTACATTTTCTTTTCTTCCTTTAATTCTTTTACTTATTTCAGTTTACAAAAAAATAATGTATAATAGAATGCATTATATTTTCTGTTTTTCACTCTTTCTCTCTGCCTGACATTCCCAAAGCACTTACTCAGTCCCATATCAAGTGACCAACTCCTTGGGTTTGAAAAATTGCCAGATTGCAAGTCATTTTGAAAATTCTGATAAAAAACACTCTATTTAAAATATGTGTAATATATCAGGCTTCAAATAATGATAGCAATTTTTGCTCAGTCTAAGTCTTGCATAGTCTGGCAATATTCCTATCAACATTTGCATTCTTTGAGTTTATGATCTATTTGGCTAACTCTAAAAAACTTTTTATATCAATGTAAAAAGAACATGATTATTTTCTTAACTAATTTCATGTCAAGAGATATTTCAAGAATTCTTTAACAAAGTGAAGCATTCAATGGAAAGAAATTGACTATTTGTGCTATATAGATTCAAACTCAATCTTATATCCATACATGAAGATTGGAAGTGCATAAAAAAATAAAGGCAAGAATTTTGTGGATAATTAAAGAACATAGTGTAGTGTCAGTTAAGGATTTTACATGGATATATGCTCTTCAAAATATAGAGGGTGAGAGGGCAGTAGAGCAACTATCTAAATATACCTAAAGGCAACAAATAATAAAGAGCACAAGAAAGAAAAAAAAACACATTTCAAAAAGGAAACTAGAAATAGTAATATAATGAAATTTCATATATCAGAGAAATTTTAATTTTATCTTCATTATGCATAATAAATTCCTCTAATAATAATAAAAAATATTCTGTGTGAGCTATTATACAAAATCCAATATACAACATGGTTACACAATTTTTAATAAAATAAAGTAAGGCAAAACATTAACATAAAATGACACAAAGTAAATAATTTTCCCAAATGATGTTTTTATGAGTCCATTTGCCTGAACCTCTCTTCTCCAGTTATTTGTAGACTCTCTACTTCTGTTCTTCCAGGATGCTCAAAGATGACCTTGCCATTGAAGACTACCCTGAGAATCCTTTTTTTAAATACACTTTACATTATAGTTTACATTTTGTCCCACACAATTTTATAGGTTTTGAATTATAATGTCTACTTTTGTTCATTGTTCTTTCTCCAATCTTCAGGATTTTGGGATAGTGATACCCTCACTGCTTCTGACCGAGAGGGGGCTTAGAAAACATGGGGCAGATGGATGGAACTGTCTTGTTTGCAGTTGTAGATACACTCTGTCTTTTGGGATGGGAGTTGTTCATCATCACCATATTGTTAGTTGGCCTGGACAAGCCCAATGAACTGTACAGTAGGTGATGCAACTCTGCTGAGATTCAGGGCTCAACTGGCATATGAACAGACTTAGGATTTAAGTATCTGGAACATATAATTAACAATTATAGTGTTATTTATAGTTCAAATAAAAAGGGCAGAAGAGCCATTTGTAGGGAAATTATAAATATCTAACTCTGATACATTGAGGAGCATATATTCCCAATTAAGGCCCAATGACAGGTGCCAAATTCCTGAGATTGTCTTCCTTTTTACTGTCTAGATGTTTCTAGATCTCCCAGAAGCCATGCTGCTTGAGGCACTGTTTACCATGGCAGTCAATGAGATCCTGCTGAGATGTGCATAAGAGTAACCTCTGGAATGAACTCTCAACTCATTTTGAAATATTTTATGCATAAAAATTCATTTGTAGATCATATTTCTCCCTTTTGGTTCAGATCTTTTTCCAGATGCATCACTAGTTGGCACTTGGTAATAATCCCTCAGTGCAGAGGAAGCTTTGCTGGGAGAGTAATGTCACATGCAGGGGGGAAGGTAGTTTATTTATATGCTAAATTTGGCTTAGAAAGAGGCCACATTTAAGTAACAAGGAGACTTTCAGGAGTTAATTCTTGGACAACATATAATACTAGGCTAAGTTTCAATTTCCCAATAAAAGCTTCATGACTACAACTATCAATCTCAGGGCCTGGCATAATGGTCTGTCTTCCTTCCATAGGTACTACCCATGCATTAGGCAGATTCTTGCTGCTTTATTAGAGATTGTATCAGGAACTCCCAGGATGGGATTTCAATATTCTTTCAGGTATTGTGTGGGTCTCCACCGATGGAGACAATGCCCCATGAACACTTTAAGATATTCATCTGCCTTAGAGGCATGCCCCAGATGCACCCCTCCCCACACTTCCCCCCATCACTGACACCAGTGATCCTTACTGCCATAGTTGTGACCTTTCTGTGATGCATGTCCTCCCCAAAAACAAAGACAAAAAATAGCCAAATAAAATTAAGTAAATAAAATAATAATAATAAATGTTTAACAAATAAAATACAAAAATAAAAAATAAAAGAAAAATGTTAATTCATTGCATCTTTCATTGATGTAAGATCTGCAGTTGTTTACTTACAATGAAAATTTCTTCCGTATGTTCTCCCATGGTCTTTTTGTTATCTTCATCTTCAGAGAAGCTTTAGGTTACAGAAAAAGTACATAGAAAATATTGGGACACCCAGAGACACAATGTCCTCCCTCTCTCCCTTTCTCCCCTATGAATAACATTTGTGATGTGGGTGGTAAATTTGTTACAATTGATGTACAAGCATGGAAGCATTGCTACTAATCAGAGTCAATGGTTTACACTATGATTTATGTTTTGTACTACACACTTTTATAGGTTTTGACAAAATTTAAAATGGCCTTATCCATTATTACAAGATCATGCAGTACAAGTTCAATGGCATAAAAATACTCTATGTTCCATCTATTCTATTCTCCCCCTCCTCCCCTTGGAAAATATGGTAACCACTAAGTTTCAGCTTTTGGAGAATATGGTTCAGAGGCATGCAATAATATTGAGGTCTTGACATTTGGTCTGTTTTCTTTTAATAAGCACTGCCTATATTCTGGAGAGATTCTTGACGAATGAAGAACAAAACAGGACTTCCAAGGATAGGAGTTTAATATTCTCTTTTTATTGTGTGGTTTTCCAACCACTGAGATAACACACTAAGACAAGATGAACACTTTCATATCCCATGGAGGCATGCCCCAGGTGCACTCTATCCCACATAATCCCCACCCCTGATGCCCTGCAACAGTAACCCTCCCCTACCATATTGTCAACAAGAACATTTCCACCATTGTAGGTTTAACCACAGACCTGAAAATCTCCAGATTTCCCCTGTTCCTTCCTTTAACCCTCCCCAGTTCCATACATAGTCCAACCCTATTCCATCAGCCTGCTCCCCCTCATATTTATGTACCATGAAGCTCAATCACATCACTGCACCACTATCACCCCCATCCACTGCCTAAACACAACCTTCCACATTATCATATATTTTACCCATATTGAGCATATTGAGCATTGGCTCACCACCCTCTACTCCTTTTCTGTCCCTTGTTAACTTATCTTCCAGATTCTAGCTCTGTGATTCTGTTCAATTTGCTTAAGTCATATCAGTAGGGCCATGTAATATAGTTTGGCAGTTCCTCAGAAAGCTAACTATAGAACTGCCATATGATCCAGAAATCACCTTCTGGTTATATACCCAGAAGAAATGAAAGCAGGGACACAAACAGATATATGCACACCAATGTTCATAGCAGCATTATTCAGTACTACCCAAAGTTGGAAGCACCCCAAGTTTCCATCAATATTCAAAGTATAAAAATGAAAATTCTTTCCATTTGAAAATTAAAAATAAAAATAAATATAAATATAACCAAAAATGCAATCTGAATTTACTCTGGGTCAAATAGGCAATATAATATTTACCTCTAGAATATCTATGACATGGATTGCAATGTGAATAATGCACATTGCATTATTTAAATGCATATTTTTTAAAGTAGCATTTGGTTGAATAATGAAAATATTAAACTATATAATTAAACAGAAAACTATTTTAAAAAGGAATATAATAATGTTTTTCTAGGCATTAGAGAAAAAAATGAATTTAATTAAATAAAATTGGAGAAATAAAATGAAAAAAAATAACAATAAAAAGAAATTAAAATTGTATACCACTTATTAAAAATGATAGAAAAATGAAACAGCCATTATTTTATAAGCAAAAAAAACAGTAATGATACAGGAGAGGAAAAAAGAAACATATAAATAACAGAGGAAAAAGTAGAATGATCTGGAGAATCAAAATATATCATCAGTTGAATCAGAAGAGATTTAAAATCTTTGGTAAGATTTTGTCTTCTGCCATGACATTGCAAGTAGTACATGATTTCCCCTCCAATATAAACACCTCTAAACACAGCAAAAATGCACATAAAATGTTTTCAGGCATTGCACAGGAGGCATAACAGGTGAGTTATCCATAAAATAAAGTAATTATATGAGAAGGAAATCAAATTTTCCTTTCTGTATTCCTTGTTGATGAGGGAGATACTGAGTACCAGCAGAGTATAAAAGTCTGGCATAGCTGAAGAGGCAGACAATGGAGTTTCCACCAGCTGGATTAGCTTTAACATTAAAGATGGGCTATCAAAAGGAATGCCCTGAACAGTGGTATTGGGATTTCCTGTACTTCCTTAGCTCTATGCTGAGCTGTATATGTGCAGATGGCAAATTACCTGGCAAGGAAGGGAGGCTAACTCTAGGGCAAAGCTGGATTTATGTCCCAGCCAGTAAGACCAATATATTTGATTAAGTCAGGGATGAAAATAAGACCCAAAAAAAGGGAAAAAAAGTCACACATTAGAACTGTAAGGACTCTGGCCCTTTAGTAAATACTGTGCCTTAAGACCATGGTTGATATCAAATAGATCTTTTTTTGAAAGAATAATATGAACCTGAATATTTCAAAAGGCATTGCCAGTCATTTATTGCCAAACATAACAAAGCTCAATGTCCCTACTGAAAGACCAAATAATTCAGAACCTCTGCAATATATGATTCAAACCTTACAGTATATTATTTAAAGAGTGACTAAACATAAGACAAGGCAAAAAATGTGACCCATATTAATGAAAAAAAAATTAATAGAAACAGATTTCAAATCAACCCATAGTTTTAACATCCATGGATTATAAAACAGCTTTATACTGATATATAATATATTTCATCATAATTGTCTCTTTAAAAAGTAAGCCCAACTATGTGATGTCTATAATAGGTGAATAGTAATGATATACAAACATATATCTGCAAATATAACCACATAATTGCTGCAGTTGAAATACTGTTAGAAAATGCAGACCTCTTTATTCCAGAGATATGAAGGACAGTGTAAAATAGCTTGCCCAATTTTTCAGAACATTTAAAAATTACTTTTTTAAATTATTCTTTCTTCAAATTTTACTTACATTATTCCAAAGTGCATTTATTGACAATTAAAATTTTGTTTTACACTGGGTAGATATACTCATCCTCGGTGATTTTTACAAAGAGTTAGCAGAGACTCTTAAACTGACATTGACATAGAAAATCGCCATTAATCTCTTCTTTGGTTTAAACCCTGAGGTTGCCTTTTGGGAAATAAATCAATGTTGGATTTTTCACCTCTAAATATGCATTTCTTAGAATCATTGAGTTTTTGAGGAAGAAATGTGCTTTCAAAAGCTCATCAAATATACAATATTATTTTGTATCTCCTTTATCCATGCCATCAAATTCTCTCCTGATATTCTGGGGTGTAAATAGTTTCTCTTTTCAGAGTTTTTCTACAGCTACATAAAATTTTTTCATTATTGTTAATTAATGCAATATTCACAAGAAAACATTTCACCTGTTTATATATAGATGAAGTGAACTTTTGCCCATTAAATTAATTATAAAGAAAACTAACATTTCTTAGTTGGATTTTTACATATTTCTTTCATGATTCATTTTAACATAATGAAAGCTAATACAGGAAAATAAAAGAATAAATTGCACAAACACTATCTTGTCAGAATACAATACATCTGCTGTGAAAATGAATTGACACCACTAAAAGTGATTGAGAAAATTCAGCCATATATTCCCTGAGCCACACTCCTAAAAAGAAGTTAGGTGTGCTCCTCCAGCCAATGCAAATTATGTGAAATTTTGTTTTGACATATGTTTAATATAATATAGATCAAGGTATATTATTGTTTTGGTCAGCCAAAGGCGTGCCTTTTGAAATATACCAAAGATTGGTCGGTCTTTATAAAGGGTATTTATTTGGGGTAGAAGCTTACAGTTACCAGGCCACAAAGCATACATTTCTTCCCATACCAAAGTCCATGCCCTGGAGCAAGATGGCTGCCAACGTCTCCAGGGTTCAGGCTTCTGGATTCCTTTGTTCCCGGGGCTGCGTTTCTCTCCGGGCTTAGCTTGTTTCCTTCACGAGTTCAGGTGTAAACCATGGGCTTTCTATACGTTGCATCTCTCCACAAGGCCAGCTGTAGACTATCGGGCAAACAGCTCACTCCAGCATCAGAACTGCTTTTCAAATCTGCTTCTCCAAATCTCTTCTCTCAATCTGCTTCTCTCAGTCTGCTTTTCTACTTGAGACCATGCCCACCGAGGGGCAGGGCTCAACATCTCACTGACCTGGCAGTTAACGCCCTACTCACAACTCAATCATGCCCAGATGAACAGACCAGCTTACAAACATAATCTAAGCT
>PVKH010006645.1:0-20880 GCA_004027955.1 Chaetophractus vellerosus | reverse complement strand
TTGTTGTTGTCCTGTTGATTTCCTATGTTTTCAAATAAGTTTTCAGATCACACTTTTCACAACTACTTTTCAAAAACTTTTTGGCAGCTTATAATGGTGACTAAGACAATTTTTACTAAAGGTTCCTTTTAAAAAGTATTAAAGGTATTGGATGTTGTTGGATCGTAGAAACACGATGAATTGACCATATATTTGGCTGAATAAGGTTTAAACCAAAGTAGAAATTTTATGAGTTAAACATATTAATGTAGTTCCATTAAAAAAATCTCTATCTTTTTG
The DNA here is from genome assembly GCA_004027955.1 of Chaetophractus vellerosus. Taxonomy (NCBI): domain Eukaryota; kingdom Metazoa; phylum Chordata; class Mammalia; order Cingulata; family Chlamyphoridae; genus Chaetophractus; species Chaetophractus vellerosus. The sequence goes on along the minus strand of PVKH010006645.1, from coordinate 20,601 downwards.
TACATATGATACATATTACTTTGTAAATAAATATTTTGTTATGTTTTGGAGCACATGATTTTATTTCATAACCAAGAAAATGGTTTGAACATGTCTATGTAAAATTTTTTTACATATATAGTGATTTCATTTATGTATGTCTTGATACATTTTGATAGAGTCATATATTTTAAAAATTAAAAGTATTTATAAAACTGAAAATACTTATAAGTACTTAAATGCTTGTAATACTTAAAATTATAAATTATAATTATAATAATTACAAATTTTCCTTCTGACAGCTTATGAATGATAATTAGAATATCTTTTTCATGTGTTTTCTCCAGTCATATTGATGCACTAAAATATTCTGAAATGTACTTATGCATATTATAAGGAAAATACATTGTTAAATCTTTACTGCTGAATCAAGAATGGCATTCTTTTGACAATATTGATTGTCCCTATCTAGCTTGGATAATAACTTTTTTAAAACAAGGTAGATATTAGTGATAAATGGTTTTGAGAATCTTATGTTTTCCTCCTTAATTAAGAAGAGAGAGTATGTGTGTATGTGTGTTTAGTTTTAACAGCTAGGGGATTGCAAAGAATTTAGTGTGAACACTTGAGTTTATAGTAATGAAAAAGAGAAATTTCTACTGTGGAGAAGAAGGTTAGATTAATGATTAAAGGTTGGATTATGTTGACATTTATGTTTACATTGCTTTACAAAGATGCTATAGTCAATTATCTTTGTAAGTAGCATCTACTTTGTGGATTGTCTTAATTATTTCATTATTTTATTGAACCTCATATTGTAAGAGCACTAGAAATTTTTCTGCATTTGTCAAACCTGAATTGCCTAAAAGATTGGTAAATATCAATGATACTAGATTACCTTTTGTAACCAATTATTTTACTTAATGTTAGGATGCTGGCTGTCTTGATAGGACTTTTCTCATATGTATTGTCTCATAATGTCTTAGTATTTTGTAATTGGTTGTTTAGGTCTTTTTCATGAAATGCTTACATACTTTTATCAGTTTTATGGAAAACATGATTGATACAATGTAGATCATCAGCCAATACATTTTTGTTTCTGGGATTTATGATGTTGCATATGTCTAATCTGATAGAAGTTTACAAAATTAAATGAAAATCCACTTTTGTCTGAAAAACAGTTTTGCTTTTTAAAAAATTGAGCTGTATTTACATGAAGACATCTTAAAATCATTATTATTGATTAAAGGAAACTATGCCATATACCTTTTGGATACTCATCTGTTTTCTAGGATCAAGTGACAGTGATACAGTAAAAGCAATGGGTTGAAATGTTGATTGTAAAATATAGCACTTTTTACATAGTAAAATAAGATAAATGTGATGATTCATGTTTTTTCAACTCCAAAGAGAATTCACCTTGTTTAGATTCATTTAAGCAATTTTTAATTACTTGGCAGAAATGATGATAACAATTAATAAAGATTATCCTGGGAATTTGAAGTCTTAAATTGGGAAGTTCAGTAGAGAAATTTAACAATAAAATTAATTATAATTTATTATGGAAACTAAATATCAGGAATTGAAAATCAAAATGCTTAATTTAAAATTTTTTACCCAGGTTGCATGAACATTGGATGAATATATAGAAAAAATACCTTTTTATTCCAAGCCAGAGTTGTTTTTTGAGAAAACAAGCATAGATAGGGGGTCTATTAACAGATTAATTATATTCATATCTGCTCTTGAAAACTGCGGTAATTTAACTTAACAGACATCAGTTTTTAATTAGTTTTATTTAAGTTTATAACTGGAAAATAATGACCTTGGATTTTGCAAAGATAGTATTTGTTTATTTTAGTCTTTAATTTCCTAATAGATGCCTAAACCCCGTTAATAGTTTTGCAGGTTGACATTTCTGCAAACGAATTGATTTCCTTCACAAAAGAGCTATAAACTTTGCCTCCGATAAAAAATTTACATATTTCCTTGTTTATAATTATCCCATTATCCCAAGTTCTTTAGTCACTGATGTGTATGTCTTCACACACACAAGTTTATGTATATGCTATGTATAAAAGTTTTATGTCGACTGTTAAACAAAAGAAATTTAAGAGTATATATAAGGCAAGTGTTTTATTTCTCTATAAAAAATAGGTCCATTTCCAAATAAAGTTCGATGGAATACCACAACACCATAATTCTAATTTTTCCAAAGAAAGACTATGCATATATATATTTTTAAAACCTTACTGATGATTGTTATTGCGATTCGGCTAGCTTTTCTTCTTCTACTTTATTTTCTTTTACCGAACCACAAAATGGATTTAGTTGTACAATATCTGACCATAAGAGATATATAAGCAATAGTTTGGCACACTCATGGGTCATATAATTTTAGGGGAACCTGTAACTTGTATTTAAGTTCTTGACTTTTTAGCTTAGTCTTTTATATATATATATATTTTAGTTAATGCTGTGATAATTCCAGTAGAGACCATTGATGTAAAAAAAAAAAAAAAAAACAACAAAAAACAGTCAATCTAATTGAAAAGTAAAATAAAATTAATTTATTTGACTTTGGGGTAAAAATTGTTTGCCTTGCATAGGATGTTTAGTTCTGTCTTATTAGGAATGTCCCTAATCTAACTCTTATGTATTATTTAAGGGATGACAATAGAAATAATGGATATAAGAGTCTTTAAACTAGTTGCCAAAATAATCTTAAGTACATTTCTGAGAATGATATTAACTTGGTAAGTTTTCAAGCATCAGTATAATAATTTTCAAATATCTAAGCATTTTTGAAAATTGCATTCACTTAATATGTCTAACTGGTGCAAAATTCCTTGTTTGTGGGCAATTGATTTAAATGGTGAAAATTATTAAATCAAAGTAAACTAACATTTGTCATCTTTTTATAAGAGCCCAAATCATATTTGGTATAATTTTAAATCCATGGTTATATATTGGATGTTGGATTTGATTTATGAGTATTAACAAGAATGTAGACCATTTATAGGAGGTGTGTTTTGAATAACAAATTTTTTTCACTGCAAGCACTAAATGTTTATGTAATAACTAGGCATTTAAAGAATCCTTTTAATTCTACAACTGTTTTATTTGGAGACTGTTCTTTTATGTCATGTTAAATGATGATGAAGTTTCTATTAGTAGAAGTAAGCATAGTTCTGGAAAAAAAAAGCTTTGGAATTAAAACTGCTGTTCAACAATAACAACAAAAACCTAAAATGGCTTGATACAGTATTGCTTATATCAAATACTGTTCCAAACCCTGAATCCCATATATCCTTAATAAATAGTAAAAAGGAGAGGAAATTCCTAAGAATTTGATATAAGGTAAAGATATTGTATACAGTATAGTGAAAGATCATTTAATTTCAATTGCTATATAGGTCTTAAAATAGTTCTGTGGAATGTATAGTCTGCTTTATGTGTGTTTGCTGTCAAATGGACAAAAGTTTGTGGTCAACTGTGGTTACAATTGTAAAGAAAACCCTTTAAATAAGGTATAGAATTTCCCCCATTATTCTTTTGAATTGTAACACATTTATCAAAATAAATATAAAATTTTCCTGGGTCCACTGAATTCCGTAATCTTTTTGAAATGGCAGTAGGTTGTATTAAGATGTATGTTTTCATTATGTGGGACTCTTTTTCTAAAAATTTGTGGTAAAATATTAAACGTGTCAGATTTAATGAAGATATCTATATACTTTAGGCAGTTAACTTAGAATATTTTATACTTTAGAAAATGCTAAATATTAGAATTTATTGTTTTCCTTATTATTGCAGTTTATTTAATGGCAAGATTAAAAAAAATTTTTGGTGGAATTTATCTTCAGTGGAAGTTATAGCATTCATTGGTACGGAAAAAGAGTACATTAAGGTACTTTCTGGGACATCTCTGCCTAAATTTGTATTGGTGTTGCTAGCACCCGTTAAATAATGTCTTTTATGGTAAATGACTAGAAAAAAATAGTTATACTTTATCACATGTACAATTTTAGTATTTGCAGGAAGGACTCTTTCATATTGATGTGATATTTGTCTATTTGGCCATATGTATATTTTTAAAAAGACACTGTTACAGTGATCTCTTTATATAAAAATATCTCTGAAGACTTTTGTTAGTTAATAGCATTTGCTTTTGAGGAGCTTTTGCACGATTTCCCTGTTGAATTAGAGTTGTCACATCTTAGTGTCCTGGAAGAAGAGTTAGAACCATGTGGAAGGTTGGTATTTGTATGCTTTAGAGGAATTTGAGATGTTACTCTGTTTTGCCGTCAGTTTTCTAGTATGCACGAGTGCACAATTAATCATAGGAAATGCAAAAATAAATAATCAAGTCCCATTGGACTTTTTTATATGAATACTTACCTTTTCCTTTTTTTTGTATATACAGTTGAGGTATTTAGGTAACCCCTAACCTTTAGCTTCAACAAAGAAGTACAGTATAAAAATATTACCACAGTTTTCATGTGAGCAGCTCTTGAGAGAAAAAAACCCTCTAGATGAATATTTCTTGAAAAAAAAAAAAGTTGTGATACAGAATGTCTTAACTCAGCCCCAATACAGTGCTTGAGGACCACCAGTGTATAAAATTGAAAGCACATGAGTTTTGCAGCGCTAGAAAAGGTTTGTAATTGATTAGCACTGCTTGAAAGTATTAAAGTACAGTGAGTTTTGATTTGTGAATGGTTCTATTCAATAAAGATTAATTCTGTTTGATAAAATCTTAGTGCCTTCAATGAGTTAGCTTTTTCTCTCCTCTGCAGTTTATTTAACCATCAAATATTTCAGTGTTCTTTTAACAGACTGGAACATTTCTATCTTACTGAATTTAACTTTAGCATGACTGATTTAAACAAGTCAGACTATCAGTGATTAGTTTGAAGGGTATAATTGAGTAGATTAATTTTTGCTCTTTTAAAAGAACTGAAATATGTAATAATGTAATCATGTATATTTCATGCCTTTCTTGTGATTTAGAGACTATCAGGAGGTTCACATAGATTAACAAGATGCTTTTCTATAATTTCTTTTATATTTTTAGTGCATTTAAAATATTTTTAAAATTTAAAAGTGAAATTTTAAAAATATTTTTACATCTAAAATTGGGAATATTTATTCTAATTTAAAATAATTCATGATACAGGTCTTTGGGATTTGCATTAAACTTTTAGCATTTAATATATGTTAGAATGATCTTTATGTATGTTTTTGCCCTTTTAATTCTTCTTCCTGGAATTGGAATCTAGCTCTTTGATTTTAGAAGGAAATTAGGATACTTTGTCGCTAATACATCTTGAAACTGTAAAACTATTGTTTCGAAAATTGGTGTTCACATATCATATTAAGTCAGTTACTATAGTCACTTACAAATGTTTCATGTAGACATTTAATCGCCCAGCTGTTGTATTTGTGTAAATAAGTTTTAACTTATAAGATGCTCCATGAGTCACATCTGTAATTTTCAACATGCTTTATTTATGATAAAGGATTTTGAGTAGTACAAATTTTGAAAATTTCTTGATTAATTCAAGGCAAATGGTATGCTGAAAGAGCAAGGACACTGGGACAGAATCATCTCCCTCTCCCTCTCTCTATCCCTCTCCCTCTCTCTCTCTCTCACACACACACACACACGCACACACATTTTTCATTCATATTTGAGGGAGACAGTTGGTTAACATGTGGTTTGCTCCTCACCCAGGAAAACCCTAAACTTTCTTTTTAACTATTTCACAAATTTGGTGCACATACTTATCATATTTAAAAATTTTAAAGCCCGAGTGATGATTTATATTTCAAATAGACTATAGAATGGAGAAATGTTTGTAATGTGATGATAACTTATACATAATGTCCACTACCCACCTGTAATTAGTTTGGTATAATGGGTTCATGTTAAGTTCTCTTTTCAGACTCTAAGGTACTATGGAGGGGATTTGGGGTTCAGGAGCGTGTGAAATCCACTTTTCAGAAGAGGAAGAAGTAGTTATAATGTCTAATAACAAATATGACATGCAATAGAAGGTGATCTTTATCTACGTATTTCACAATTATGCCTTGTTTAGAAACTTCATTAAGTTTGGGAAATCTTAGCGTATAAGTGGTTATTAAGAACGTCAGGGAAATGTAAAACCCCTGATATGATAGAATAAGAAAGACTTTAACATTCTAATTTTTCCAGTATTAATAACTTCCAATGCTAAAGAATAATTTTGTTAAAGAGTAACTTAACTGCTTGATATGCCTCTTCAAGTTATTCATCTATACAGCCATCATATAAAAAATTTTCCTCCCATCTTTTGGGTAGTAACAGCAAAAATTCCCATGTATAAGCTGTAATTATAATATGGAGTATAATGCAGTCTAGTTGTATTTATGTTCTTCTTTTTTAATTCAGAAATTTTTAGACTGATGCTTAATACCCACCATTAAAATTTTAAAACAATCTGTGATTATTACATTGCATGTGTTATGATTGAGGGGACTTGCTTTCAGGTATTGAGGGAGTCACTACAATAATTTTACTTTTTTTGTAAAATACAGAGTACATTTCCTCATCCTTTAAGAGAAACCTTTTTCCCCTTTCAGGTTTAATTATTTATCTTTGACCTAAACTACGACTGATCCTCAAGTATTAGCCAGTTAAAATGTGTGAAGTAGGAGGAGTAAAGGAAACTCCAATCATTAGTTGTAAGTTACAAAGTAAAGTTAATATAGGTATACACAGTAAAAGGATTTGTTTTAAAGGATAAAAGAATATTTAAAAAACTTACTTTGTAGTTGAAACATGTTGGACATCATAAAGAAAACCTTGTAAGTGTTTTAGATATTTTTCTATAGTACCATGTCAGCTGATGAATGTTCGAGTAGTTTACATATCTATATCAACGCTAACCTGAAATTAAGTAAGGGGCTCCTGTATCTGTTTTCTTTTAAAAGTCTAGCATAGTTTAATAGGCATGGCTTTAAAAAAATCATGCAGGGTGTCCTTGTGGTGCTTTATTTTCATGAGACTAAAGGGTGTTCATTTTGGTTGGTCCAAGAATGTTATTAAAAGAATCTTAGGCATTTCAGAGTTTGCTATGTGTATATAACAGGTTCTACATATGGATAATAGTGTAAATGTAAAATTAAGATTATATGGGAAAATATAATTGCATGTTAGTTTTAAAGACTTCTGTGAACTTTTAAATATCCTAGGCAATTGTGAAGAGCTTTTAAAAATGGCTATGATACACTTATCATAATTTTATTTCAGTTGAATATATGATTCAGTTATATAAAGTTGTTTAGTAACAAACTTGTGCAGGTATCTTATGATGCCGTTTAAAATTATAAATAGTTTTCTCTTTGTTGAGCTGGTTCAAATACTGACTGCACTGTAGGTTTCTTTCTTTTCTCTCTTTTACATGGTAGAGCATAATGTTGGGATAATTCTGTGGTCTGTTATTTTGTTAAATTGCTTCCTTTTTGAAGTTTGCTCAAATATTGAGAGCTGCCGGAGTCAATAATTTATAATACTTTGATTAATTTAGTTTCTAATTTTATTGCAGAGTGTTAAATGAGAATATTAAGCTGTTTCTTTTACTGTTTTAACATTCTTATTTCTATAACTCTAGAAAACATTTTGAATAAGGTAAAATAATTTATTTTTGTCTGTTTCAAGTTATTATTCAGAGAATTAGATAAGTTACAGATGCCGAATATAAGTATGTGCAGCAATTTCATTTTTCAATTTTTTAATTCAACAAAATAGCATTATTAAGATCTTTAATATACTGTATCCTGAAAAGCTAGCAATTTATCTAAGAAACATATCTTTATGTTTAACAGGTTCATCTCTTATAGGATTTTAAAAATGAAAACACTTACCCCAAAAGAAGTTTTGCTGACATGGTGTCACTGTGCTGAAGAGGCTGTTTGATGCCATAGTCCCTCCTTTTTTTTTCAGATAGAACTTGTACCCTCTGTTGTAAATACTGCTTGCAGCCTTAAACTGAAAATACAAACCATACCCAAACCTTGTTTTAGTTTTACAGTATGCCTGGAGTACATAGACTTTATATTTATTTTTTTCTGTCAAGAAATTATGTAGCTGGTAACATGTGAAAAGCAGGGAAACAAAACAAAAAGAGAATGAGCAAATATTTGAAGGACCTACTATTACTGCATAGACTGTGGTTAGAGAGCACTCACTGACTCTGTTGGTCTCGGTGGCTGGTAGTGACCTGCGGAGATTAACCATTTAAAAACCAGAGACTTCTTGCTGTCCTCCTGGAGAAAGTTTGCACCGCACTTGTGGTTCTGTGGTTGTTTGTGAGGCGAATGAAGCATTCACACAATCCAAAAAAGCAAAAGCTTTAAAACTTCTTTTTTTGCAAGCACTATTACTGGAGAGACAGAATCATGTGGTTTGTGACCTCACAGTACTCTAAGTGGGACTGCCTACCACTGTGGCTTTTTCCCCCTTGCTCTCTCTCTTTCTCTCTCTCTCCCTCTCTCTCTCTCCCTCTCTCTCTCTCCCTCTCTCTCTCTCTCTCTCTCTCTCTGACAAAAGGCTTGTGGTAAGGCCCTTCCTGGCATCCAGAAGGATATAGCGTTTTAATTTTTGTGACTCATGGGGATTTGGATAGAATACAAATGCTGAAAGAGCCCAAACTCCTGTAAGGTTAAGCATTTGTAGAGCAGAAGTCTGCAGTTAAGGTCTTTCCTTTCTGTCACCTCCGCCTCCCTCCTTTCCCACCCCCCCCTCTTTAGTTGTGTCTATGGAAAAGTGAGCAAAAATTGGCTCAAGTGGCTGTGTGAAATTCTGAACAACAGTGATGATTTACAATAATTTACATCTTTGGATTGTATCACATTCTGGGGTCTGCTTCATATTTGCTGGGTGGCTGGATTCCTTCTGTTTTTCTTTTTCTTGTCTTCTTAAACTTATGAATCTGTAACTCATTGTAAAAAATCTTACCTTTCTTAAGGTCTGGTTGCAAACTGCTTGTTGGGCTGGACTGTAATTGGCTGTCAAGAAAGTGTTAGTCTGGGGATTCCTTTACGTATATTAAATCATGTCTGTCTAGTTTATGTATTATCAATATTACATGGCAACTCCTATAATAAAGATTAAATGTAATTTTTATATCTTTTATATTATATATACTTTTATGTTATGAATAGTTTGAGGGTCTTATACAAATGAATGGCAAGAATTATAGCATAGTTTATTGGATGTCTTAGTTTTCTTTATGATTGTAATAATTTTTATCTTTCAAGGAAATGTGTTCAGTTTGTATAATTCTTTAAATAGTTTATTTGGCCATTAACTTTAACAGAGTCTTTGATAAGAAATCTTATATACATATAAAGTAAAATATTTATGTTGTAACTTAGATTGTTCAGTATTAGATTTTATAAGTTCAGGATGTAGTGGGTTAACAGAAGCTGTATTTTTTGTTTATAATGGAAGCTTTGAAATAAATTACAAAATGCTGTGTGTAGTAAGGAATAATGCATACAGACAGTATGCTAGTCATCTCGATTTGGTAATTCGGATTCTGAAAAAAATTGGAAACATCTTTGGGAAACTATCTCCTTTTTTGCCCCTTTGGACATATATGTCTAGAACTGATTTTCTTATTAGGCTGATTATATATCATAGGCAGTGAATTTTATATTTATGAATAGGGCTTCCTGTTTTCATCAGTTGTGAGTGATGGGGTCTTTTTCAACAATAATTATAAAGCCGAACAGTCCAATTTTCTAGACATTTTTGCCATTTATCCATGCCACTCTGAATTTGCATGTCTTCAGTTGTTAGACTTCTTTTAGTGTGATAGTAACTAGGAGTGGCATGAAGTAAATGACTGGGAGGGTGGGTGGAGACAGTGAGTTACAAAACATTTTTTAGGTATATAACAGAATAAGGGCTGGGGAAACACTCTGCAGGGTGTTACTGCTAAAATATGGTCTTCCTAGCACAATTCTTTATCTGCTCTTGGTTTATATTAAAGATAACTGTGTAAACATTTTCAAAAATTTCTTTACAAAAATTTTGTTTGTCCAAAACACATTGGGAAGACATAGGAATGATTTTAATCCTTCATTATTGATATGTCCAGAACTTTTTCATAATAAACTTTTAGTAATAAGCAGAAATACCTTTTAATGTTTTATTTTAAATAGAGATTTGTCATGCTTTACTGTGTGTGTAAACAGATTTCATATTGAAAAGTAAAAACTTCATTTAATATGCACTTATTCATGCTAAAGGGAGAAAAGAAATTATTCAATTATTCTGTTTCATAAATAAGGTGTGCTGGTATGATCTATATGTCTAATTGGTAGGTAAAGTATATAAAAAGAGAGTTTTGTCCATGTAATTTGTGTAATTTCCAAACATAGTTTCAGACTCTTCTGCAAATAAAATAGTAGCCGAATCAGGCAACTGAAAAAGGATTAAGTAGCTGCTGTAGGATGGTAAGTAAATGGTTTTCTTTTCGTAGAATGAATTTTTTGGTTTTGCATCAGAGTTCTCTGGCATTCTGACAACCTCAACTGTTTGCTGAATATTCTCTTAAAAATTTTTTTTTATTATGTATACTTTGCCTCTTCCCCCCGATTGACATTATATGAATTAGAGTAATTTTCAGCATCTTTGAGTCTTCTAACTCTTATTCTCTTTTTGCAGGTTACCCTCCTGCACATAATCTTTGGGTCAGGATCATCATTCTTATTGCATAAGAGTTTAGTAGATATTGTTGAATATGTCTTTTCCTTTCTGTCCTCTGTGAGGTCCACCAAATTCTGGCAGGAGAAAGATAGTGAAATCATATGCTTTAAAGTCTGCGTATTTATTTTTCATATGTATTTTTTTCTTTCTAAGTTGGAAATATGTCCTCTTTGGAGCAAATATCACTTTATATTAAAAAACTTAAAACAACAATGATAACTGATACACATTTGATAACTGATAGTTCGTTTCATTAGAAATAGCTTGCTACGTGTGGTTCAGAGAGACTGATAAATAATGCTCTTGATTATAGATTTACATTTATTTATAATCAGAAATGAAAAAATTAAGTAGCAAGTTTAAGTCTACTGTGTAAATCATGTACTTTAATGCCATGGAAATGAAATATACCTTTGAACCTGAAGTCAGTTGTAAAAAGTCAAGAAGTTAGTATCTTGCTCTCCCATTGCTTTATGTTTAATACAATTTGTTAAAATTGTTTGAACTTTTAAAGCTACCATTTAGAAATAATAAAACATTATAAACTCTTTTAAATATTATACATATCTTAATTGCTGCCTTTTGAACTAAATTTTATTTTCTGAACTATTGATAGTATTGTAATAGAGCAGTTTTACTTTATATTGTGCTCATTTCTGTGTTTTTGTTTTATTTTTTTTTAGGATTTTCTAGAGTTCTATTTGCTGCTAGTCCTTTTAATTGAAAACAATAGGAGCAACATTTGATGTGTGAATTTTATAAACTGTAGAAGTCCTAATTTGGCTTAAAATGTACTCAGAGTATGAGGCTTTAGCAAAGAACTTTCATAATTCATTGTTTTAATTTGGTATATGGTAATTTATTTTTGAAATTTGATCTACAGCTGTTCAAGCTTAAGTAGCATTATTTGGGCCTTATATTAAATAATTGAAATTTTTGTATTAGTAAAATATAATTTTTTAATATTTTAAATTGTGTTGATTATAAGAGATTAGTTCCATTTCCTTATATTATGGGATGTATGTCTGTGTACATACTGCATGCACATGTGTGGTTTTGTGTATGGTTTCGTTTTGTGGTACTTTCTATAATGAAGGTTTTTTTTTTTTTTTTAAGTTTGTTTCAATTAAATTATTTAAAAACCCCAAGCAACACCATTTCCTTGATTGTTTGAACAGCTTGATTTGGTATTAGCAGCTCCCTTTCTAAATGTGATATTATGTGGACATTGGATTCAAAATAGAAAATACTAAACATTCCTTTTTCTCTCTCCCTTCTGTCCTCCCTCCCTGCCCTCTCTTCTCCCTCTCCTTCTCCCTCTCCCACCCTCTTTCTCTTTCCCTCTCCTCTCCCTCAGTGTAGTTCAGGCTTTTTTGGTTTCTCTTTCTCTGTTTTGACATTTATAAAGTCTCAAAGGAGATTCTTAAAGTTTTAATAGGGGATATTAATGTTAATCCTCATTAATGAGTACCTAGCAGGTTCGCATCTCATAGCAGTCATGACAAATCATTATTATGTGTTGATATATTACACCTCATATGTTATATAGTATTGGCATTTGGTCACAGAAATTTTCATTCTAATTGTTTTTAATTGTTCCTTGAACCGTCTTTCATATTATATACTTTGTTTCACATCATTAACACTTGATGCAGATTACTTTTTGTCTTTTTTTCTTTGTCTCTTCTTTGAAGTACAGAGTGATCTATACTTGTTTAATGAGCTATGTAAGTAATTCATGTTTCTTATAATTAGAATAAGTCATCTGCTAATGCTGTCATTTTTGTAAGAAGGATAAAAAGGCGAGAACTTGCAAAAAATGTGGGAAACATGCTCATATGACAGCTGAGGATGTGGCTAGGCCAAAGCAGGAAACTACTACCCACAATGCAATGTTACTTACACTGCCACTTAATAAAATTTATATCAAACATGCTACTGACAAAACCAAAGAAAATATCTCAACTATGCTAGTTAATGTACTGAATATATCTAGCGTAAAGTGAAACTAATCTTTTTAGAACCTTTGTACTTAGAGAATATATAGCAAATGAAACTATAGGATATCATAGTACATTGAAGCCCTATTGTAACTTTGCCTTAGGGTTTGTGCTATGTATGGGACTTGGTTTTAGGTGAAACTCTTATAATGAGACCCTTTTGGGAATTAAATTTCCTGGGAAAAGGTACGAAAGGACACTCCCTTTCTTTTTTAGTTGATCTGTTTGAGTATTATATAGGATTAGAGGAGGTCTCATCTAATAGGAAAAATAAATTAAAATTTGAAATATTCATTGTGATTACTAGACTTTTTATATAGCTATGTATATTTCTTTACATTTGGTTTTAAGTTGTCACTTATTGCCAGGTTCGCAGGGGAAAAAGGGAGTTTGAATTGTCCACTGAGGCACGTTTCATTTCAAAGTAATTGTTTTTCTTGCTCTCTTTTCTTTATGTTCACCTACTTACAGCTTCCCAGTCAGTCCATATGCTTTACTTAGGAAGGTTAGTTTAAAACAAAAATATGAGCTTTCATAATGTAGTTGAAAAAGATATTACCTTCCAAAAAATCACATTTTAATATATTGAGTTTTTGTTTATAAATCTTAATTTACCATGCTCTTAACTGTCAGATGTCAGTAATTTTGATGAATTTAGTACCTTAGTAAATTAGATGAATTTTTAATTTTCTGAGGTTTAAATGAGAACAGCATAGAGTTTTTGTGTTGATAAATAATGTATAGAAATTTTATCAGAGGCAGAATAGAAAAGACTGTAAGTTAGTGTTATTTGAGAAACATTTCCCTTCTTCCAATATAAAAATTGTCAGTGATTTATTTCAGAACCGGCACAGTATTTGTCATTTCATCATTTAACCATGAAAACCATTGTCTGCCTGTATCTCTATTAAGGATGATTTGCTTAATTGTTTGAAGTATTTTCTCCTTTAGTTAGAGACTGTTATCAATAACAGCTGTAGCACTGTGGCTTTTCTCCATGGACTCATGGTGGTCTGTGGAACAGCGTTCTTCAACTTTGACAGGTGAGACAGAGGCTCTCCAGTGCCACTGCTTTTGGATGAATCTAGCTGTGGTTGGAGAAAGTGCATCTTGCCAAAATATATGGGTGAGACCACACACGGCCTTTAAAATAGTTATTGTAAGCTTATTTTTAGGAAATACATGTCCTGACAGTACTTTTATTTCCATGCCAGTTTCATTGCTGTATATAGATTTTTCATTGGTTTCAGTAAAGGCAATTGCAAATTTAGGTCTCTGTTTGTTAAGCCTTGTGTATACTTTATGTTACAGAATCCCCTGAGTTCAGCCATAATTAACAGAATAGGAAATATATTGAAAATGAAGCACTAGAATACTGATCTTTCTGTTTTTATAAATTTGACAGTATTCCCATTGGAAATATCAATTTCCTAGATAATTTAGCAGTAAAAAATTGCTCCAATTTGAAGTTTAAGATTAAAGAAGTTAGAGAATGTTATTAATGATCACATACTTTAATTATATTAATATTAAGAAAAAATGTGGCTCTTGTCATTCAAAAGTCTATTTTTATAATATTACTATAATAAACCATTGCTCAAAATATAGGTTTTATGCTTTAGTAAAAGCTTGTAAGCATCAAAATAAATTGCTTAATAAGTCGATTTCTTAATGCATTGGCATAATGTGCAAGTTATTCAGCCTTTTTATGAGATGATTAAAACTTTATTGAAGTTAGGAAACTGTATAATTGACTATACATTTTTGTAAAAAGTATTTTTAGTCTTCTAAAACGGACTTTTTCAGTGACTATTAGAGAACATGCTTGAATTTTACAAAATGTTAATTGTTTCTTTTTTAAAATGATGTATTTGATAATTTTCGTGATTCTTATTAATGTATTAGTTATGGCAATATTAAATTGCTTATTGAGCCCTGGCAGGTAATAGTCACAAGACTTCATTTGATGGTCAGTGAATGTTACTTAGGTATATTTTTATAATAAATTGTGACCAACAAATTAAGGTTATGGTTTCACTGTAGATAGTTTCATAGTGAAAACCAAATCTACTAGATAATTGGAACTCTAATTTTCTCTTACCTTGTATCACAGTACTCTTTTATTGCTGAATTGTTCTGGCAGGAAAGTAATGGGGATATTGTGTTTCTACACCTTTTCCAGAGAACAAATTTATGGGAAGAAGAAAGACAAGTTATATACAAATAGATTGTTTATGTTGAAAGATTTGATCTTTGCCTTTCAGAAACTGAACATGTAAGTGAAAGTTGATTAGATGCTAGATTGAAAAAAAAAAGCTGCAAAAGTCATGTTTAGGATATTTGAAGAAATTTGATTGTAGAAGGATATTGATACTTTGGAATATTTATTAAATTACCCGGGTATGATGATGGTTATGTGAGAAAATATCCTTATTCTTAAAGAAGATGCATGATGAATTATTTAGGGATGAAGTGTCCTGAAATCAGTAACACACTTTCAAGTGGTTCAGGAAAAAAAAAATTGGTGTATCTAGGTGAGAAGTATACAGGGCATTTATTTTACTAATCTTTCAACTTAAAAAGTGAATACCGAAATGTGAAGCATTTTTGTAGGTAATTGGATATAGGAATTTGATTTAAAATTGAAATAGGAAAAATTAACTTCATGTGTAAATAATAGGATTTTTTAAATGGTTGGATATGAACAGCCTGACCTTTACTTACCAGTTTTAGGTTTTCATTTATAGCTTTATTTTTTAGATTCCACATTCACAATAAAACATAACTAATTCTCACAAATTTATGTATGGCAAACATAAATTGGAGAAGGTAAATTGTTTTTGAAAATACAGCTTTTAAAATTTCAAGCTTGTATTATGGTAACAAGGCTAGACCAATAAGCTTGAGAATTTTAAAGGCTCAAAATAATAATCTGTTATTAGTATGTCATTTGTTTATTAACTGAATGCCTCTGAAGTATATAAAAGTGTCTTTAAAAGTTCACTCACATTAAATAAATATTAACTTTATACTACTAAATTGCACTTTTTCAACAAGTATTTTAATGAACAGAAGCAAACATCTCTCTATTCAAATCATTAATTCTGAATTTATATTGTATTAGTTAATACTTTACCATAAGTTGATACACTTTTTCTGTAAAGGGCCAGATAATAAATATTTTTTCCTTTGAGGGGCTGCCACAGGGTCCCTTTCACAACTGCTCAGTTCTACCATTGTAGTCCGAATGCAGCCCTAGACAGTAAGTAAATGAATGGGTGTTGTGCTGTGTTCCAGTAAACTTTATTTACAAAAACAAGCAGCTGGCTGCTCTAGTTTGTCCACTCCTGCTGCCTATACTATATATATGTAGACTGTTGTGGCCCAGTATATATCTTCTTTTATAGAATAGGCAATAATGTTTTGTAATAATGATCAAATTCCTTGTTTACAAATTATAATGGTATTCTTTCTTAAAGTTTCTGCAAAATCTGGGATAAATATTTTTTTATACTTTAATATTATTATAAAAGATCCTGCCTGTGATATTTCTGTTGGACTGAATAGGACAAATTTGTCTTGATCCATGTGGTTATTGCATCGTGTATGGTTTTATAAGCCACCCCAAAATCCTTTTAGGAATAAGATTGGAATCCAAATAAATAACCTTGATTACATTTCAACCTCAGGTCATCATAAATCTCAATATTTAATTTGTAATTTAGTGGTTCTTTATTACTAATAAGTAGGATGCTAAGATTCCTATATTCCTCATTCACGGAAATATTTCAGCTTTCAGAATTCACTGGCTTTAATGTCTCAGAGTAATATATTTAACAGAAATCTTAAGTGATTGTGATTATGTAATTTCGTTCTTTCCATCCATATTTGAATTTCATTTTGTATAAAAAAGGAATTAATTCTTTTTGGTATTACTTAATTTCCAGAAACAGTCACTGCATCTACTATTGGACATACTATTTCTAGTAATGTTTTTGGAATATTCACCTATATTTCATAGACTCTGGGTTTTATTAATTTGATGCTGATGGTGATTACAACAATGGAACAGGAAAAGTAACTACCTTTATGTATTTTTTTCCTTAAAGAGTAAAAATTCATTCTGATCTGAAATTTCAGACCATTAGTACATTATTACTTAAGATTTTACATGAATGATATATATATAAATAAACGAAGTAGCTTTAAACAAAAGCTTACAATTCTTACTATTGTATATTTTATCCATGATCATTTTTTAAGCAATTCTAATTATTAGAAATATAGCTAAGGATCAGACAAATGAAGAATAATTATTTTATAAATCTCATATGAATTAGTCATGAAAGAGAAGTCTTCCTGCCTTCTTACTTTTCCCCTTAAAATCCAGTCTTTGCCTGTTGCCCTCATTTATGATAAAGTTTTAACATGATTGTTTTCACACCCTCCCCTGTATTTAGTTAATAAAACACATGCATAAATCATTGTAAGTAGTAAGAGGCATAGCCTCTTTGGGAGGGAGACATAGGAAAAAACTAATACACAGAAACTCAAAAGATATCATTGAGGGTCATTTATGAGGGCAGATTGTCCTGTCTACATTAATAGATTTTAAAAGAGGTTACTGTGTTGTAGCACTTTAATAAACTAGTTAACAAGGGGACCATTTTATTAAACAGTTGTGGCATTTAAAGTTATAATGTTCACTTAGTAGAGAAATTAACTTCTGAGGGATAAAACCTTGCCTAGTTTTATTTGAAATATTTTGCTATGTTTGGGTACTATTTTAAATCTCAAGGAGGTTTTTAGCCATAAATCCATTTTTTAAAAATAATTGACAATACAAAAGATTACATATTTATGAAGGAAGTTACGGATTATTTAATATAATTGATATATAGTGTAGTATTGCTATATAGTTATTTATTGCATGGAATCTTTCTAAAGTTTGTTAAATGAAAATGTCAGAAAGAACCTTTTTTACAGCAATTTTATATATAGCAATGTCTTGCAATATGGAGTTCAAAAGATCATTATCATTCATTCATTTATTTGTTCCATAAGCATTTATTGAACAACTTATATACTAGGCTATGTGTTAGCACTGGGACTACAAAGTTGAATAAGACATAGTACACAGGTCAGATGAATCTATCTTGAAGGGGCTATTTGGAGCACACAAATAAGTTTTTAAAAAAAGACTCTAATGTTCTATGGTAAACACTGTGATAAAAGTATGAATATGATACTAGGGAAGAATAGAAACGGATGGTTTAAATCAGACTGAAAGTTCAGTGAAAGTTACTCACAATCAGTGTACTTTGCTGAATTTGAAGGATTAGAAGGGCAACGGGGGAGTTATAGAGAGAGGAAATGGTATGTACAGAGACAACACAAAACAACATGCAGCATTTTGAGAATTACACTCAGTTTGAAAGCTGGGGAAAAGGTTGAATAGGAAGGGGCTGGGGAAGAATTTGGAGAAGCAGGTAGGGGCTAATCATGGAGGACCTTCCTTTCTTGTTAAACTACTAAGTAGATTGAACTTTGTCTTGAAAACTAAAGGGAATCCTTATTGGGTTTTAAGGAAGGAAATGACATGCTGTAAGGTTTAGAATGATCTGTCTCATAACAATATGGAGGATGTATTGGAGGAGGCCAGCAGGCTTTTGTTATGAAAAGTGCTGAGGGCCTAAATGAACCAAAATGGTAAAATGAAATGGAACTCTGAAAACCATTGATGGAAGTTGGCAGTTTGTGTGGCATGCAATTCTATTTATCAACAAACTAGTTAACAGAATATTTTGTTAAATGTTATTAGAATAAATAATTTAAGTAAATGAATTTGCCTAGGTAATTTGGGTAAACGAATTTTTGGAAAAGCTTTGGTTACCTCTTGAAAAGTTCAAAATGTGACAAATCAAATATTTTCTGCTTGTAAGCACACTGATAAGTCATTAAAGTACAGTAGATCATGAGTGGATACAATAAATGTTGCAGTTATTTTGCGGCTGGTATGAAAAGGCCGTATTGTCTGTGGTTTTTAGAATTATCTGTAAATATAGGTCATGAGGTGAAGTGTTATGTTCCAGTAATGTGAAAGTTGTTGGTTTACCGAAAAGTTATTTATTTATTTATTTTTAATAAAGCAGGTCGCCTAATGGTTAGTCACATTATTTTTCAGACTTTTTATTCTTTGAGTTAAATAATTCTTTCATATTTCTTTGGCTTTTCTCTAAAAAGCAAGTGCAGAAACATGAAGAAAAAGCCTTTGACCTCCCCCTCCCCCCACCCACATGCAAAGCCTGTCTACCAGTGATTCCTGCTGAAACATATGTGTTCAGAGTCTAAAGAAGATCAAGACAATGGATTTAATGGAAATGGAAATCATTGGAACTTGTTCTCAGTTGGGTTTCTGTAATCAACTATTTCTAAAAATAAAGATTTGAGCCTGTTGATTTCTCTTACTGTGTATATTCTTTTAGAGCACAAATAGATTTTAATCCTTTGTACAGTATAGGCTGGTGACAGTTTGTACCTTTGGTTGCTTAAAAAAAAGCTTGATGTAATGGCATTATTTGTGCATTTTAAAAGACCTTTTGGGCATTCTTACCTACTAAATGATTTTATAGGTAGACTGAAAAACTGAAAAAAAGAAGCCATTCTTTTCTCTTTGAAAAAGATACTTTTCTGTTGGTTATATCTTTAATTTTCTCACCCACGTTCTTAATTACCTTCCACCTCCTAGGCCTTTCTTGTTAGGAAAGATTTCTTTTTCTTTGAGGTTTGATTGTATGACTTTGAAATAGTGTCTGCTAATAGTCTATGTTTGAGTTTGAGAAAATTGATACTAGCCTTTTATATGATTGGAATACTTGCAATAGGAAGTAGTATCATTAGTGTCAGATATAACGATAAAATTGTGGAAATATTTACTGTACATTTAGTTTTTTGGATTCAATTACATTGAAAAGTGTCTCTTTTTGAGCATAATGATTGAATAATTATTGAGATAACTTATCTTTCCTTCTAATTTAAGATAAATAAAATTCCCAGCTATGCTAATTTTGCATTTCAGAATTAGAGCTCTTTAATTTGGATGGCTGGATAGAGAGAAGTCACTTTTGTATGTAACATTTTCCTTTAGGAAAGCAGTTTTAAATGTCTTTTAATTTGTTCTTTGTGAAAAGTAATGATCAGATATTTGTATTTATATATTTAAATGAATAAAAATACATTATTTTTCCATTTACAAAACATCTGCTTTATAAGAGTGAGTAATGTTTCATTGATCCTGAACTGTGGTACACTTGTGGTCAGCTCCCATGTTCCAAGGTATTAAAGCAATCTTTATACAATATATGGTTAATCCACTTTTGTAAAGGGCATTGATAAACTACAGCCAAAGAAATAGTTTATACTTTTTGTTCCTTTTTAGTTATATTAAAACAAAGTTCAGGGGAGCAGATGTAGCTCAGTGGTTGAGCACCTCCTTCCCATGTATGACGTCCTGGGTTCAATCCCCGGTACCTCCTAAAAATAAAAAAGTACAGTTCAACTCAACAAACTTTTATTGACTTCCTCCTAGTGCCAAATATCAGTTATATGAACATGGATAAACCCAGTTGATTCTTGCTTTCAAGTACATGATAATTTAAAAGAGGAATCTTGTATACACAATTACCATTTAAATCTATGAAGAGTTTTGAGGGAGACATATGAGAGCAACCACTTCTGCCAGGTGATGTGACATGAACTAGGAGTTTTCTAGGGAGGGGAACTGAAGGCAAAGGTCACTAATGCATAGGAACCCTCTCTTTACCCTCTTGGCACAATAAATAAGTGCCAGCCAGACAGATAAGG
>PVKH010006644.1:0-20878 GCA_004027955.1 Chaetophractus vellerosus | reverse complement strand
AAAAGCTGGAGGCCTGTTAAATTGTAATTTTAATATAATTATAATTAACAGATGGCATTTATTGAGGGCTTACTAGATCCCAAACATTCTATCGAGTATATTGTATGTATTAACTTGTTTAATTCTCATAGTAATTCAATAATGTATGTGAAATTGGTCTTTCCATTTTGTACATAAGCAACCTGAGGCACAGAGAAGTTAGGTAATTTGGTTGTGGGCAGATAGCCAATAAATGGTAATTTAGCTCATACAGCCTGGCTGCAAATAGTGTATTTTTAACAATTTGCTCTACTCTTTCTCCAGTACGAACTCATTTTTTTTTTGCAAAAGAAAAGTGATGTAAGAAGTTAAATCAGGGCTGGCTGTAGCCCAGTTGGTAGGGCACCGGTTTACCACATAGGAGGTCCTGGGTTCGGTTCCTGGGGCTTCCTCAAGAGGGCAGACTGCCTTGAGAATGCAAGCCGCTGTGGGCAGGGCAAAGCTGCTGCGGGCAGGGCAAAGGCACTGCAAGCAGGGCAAGTCCCCATGAGCAGGGCAAGCCCCTGGGAGCAGACAGGCCACAGGGAGCAGGCAGGCCGCCGCGTGGTGAGCTGACTTGATGGGTCGCCACACAGGGGCGGGGGGGACAAACAGACATGGAAGAACACAAGAATGAACACACCAGGAACAAGCCGGGGGGGGGGCGGATATGTAATAAATAAAAAAATAAATCTTTAAAAAAAAAAGTTAAATCACTTGCCAAAGTCATAGACAGGAATTCGTGGGACTGGGAAATGAATCCAGGTCTCTTACCCTTGAAAGTGATCATCATAAGCTACTAAGAGGATTGGACATTGCAACAGAATAGATAGATTTAAAGGGACAGGCTGGCAAGAGGACAAGTGGGATCTTTGATATGAAGATATATGATATGAAAGGAGGTTCTTCAAGTAAAGCTATAGTTCTGGCATTGAAGGCTCAGATCCTAGATTTTCTCTGTTCCACCACAGTGTTTTTGTAGGCTTGAGGAATCAATCGGCCTGATAAGACAACAACCAACTAGGCTTAACTCGAACACTAGTTTACTTAGTTTTATAGGATAGGCGATTTAGCCTTTAATCCTTTATATCATGGAAAAGCCTAGCTATTGTATCTCATTTGTATCATTGTACCAAGTTCCCAGGTTCTTCGGTCTAAACTCTCATACGGGGCAAGCATGGCTGCCTTGGTTAAGAGTCAAGAAGAATACAAATCATTTTGACTCAGAGAAATTGCTCATTAATTCCCCACCAATCTTTTATATCACTCTTTCATGCAGGCCTTAGGCCTGCATGCCAAATCCCAGCTGCCCCAATCCAGGTGCAGTGCCACATAAGAGATGAGACAGACACAACATTCCACATTTACCTTGACTCTGTAGTTTCTAAGGAAACAGAACTGTGAGGAGACACACACTGAGTTCTGCATCAGCCCAGGCTGATGTTAACTCTTTACACACAGGTGCACCGAAGTGATTCTTGGCACAGTGAATGGCAGCTAGTAGACACTCAAGAAATATGTTAAGAATGAATAACTGTGGATAAAGGATGAAACAATGTCTAGCATCTACCTCTTCATTATCAACTCACAGAACATAAACTCAAGGAACTGATTTATAAATCAATTGATTAATGGATATTGGAGAATGTTTCTGGCAGATTAACCAGGTCTGAGTATATTGGGTATATTAATCTGTTGAGTATATTAATCAAGAAGACCAAATTCCATACCAGAAGGTCTCTGTGTGACTAGGAAGCTAGAATTAATAACAATAAAATTATTCACTTAATCATTCCCATCAATCTCCAAAGCCTAGTGAATTTCCTTTTAAAGTTCTATCTAGATAGACACTATTGGTTAATAAAATATATCCTACTCGCTGGAGAGTATTAGGGTTTTGTTGGCAATTTCTTAAACTTTAAATCCTCTATTTTATTTGTAAAAAGTTAGTCACTTTTTCACTAACTCAGCAAATAACTGTTGGATTCCTTCTATATACCAGACACTCTGCCAGACCCTGGGTATACAGTGATTAACAAAACCCTTCCAGGCCTCTGCCATGATGGTGCTTACTGTCTAGCACGGGAAACATACATTAGACAAATATTTATACAATGATATATAAAATTACAAAGGTTATAAGTGCTGGGAGAAAGAGGTGAGTGGATGTAAGAGAGAGTGCATTTATGGACTTGGATTTGTTAGGGTCATCAAAGAAGGCTGCACTGACAAAGTGACACATAATCGGATGTTGGAATGGGCGAGTAGGGACCACTAGTGAAGACCTTGGGGAAAAGCATTCCAGGCTTAGAGAATGGCATATGTAAAAGTCTTCTGGCAGGCAAGAAAATACGGTACATTTGCTAAGTCTGTCATTATATTGTGTCATAATTTACATGTACCATTTCTAAGATTTTGATGTAGCTTTCATGTAACACTTGTTTCTTTCATTTAACAATCTTTTTAATACTGAGGACATATTATGTGCCAAGCTCTGTGTTAACTGATAAGGATACAATGATCAAGACAAACGTTTCCTGAAAGTACAATTTAATGGGAAATCAAACAGCATGATGATGGTAACTACTGGGGATCATGTGAGCATAAGGAAAAAGCATATGATCCAGATCTAGGAAAGTTGGGTAAGTCTTGGAGAAGTGACATCTCAGCTGACGTGTGAAGTTAGATTAAGCACTAGGCTTCAGGGAAGCCCCCATACCTCTTCCATAGGTTTATGCAGATCCCTAGTCTCAAGAACATTTTACAAATCACTTTTTAGGTAGATGCTTGATTTGAGTTCTCTAGGGATATTTTTATAGGTGGTTAATTTTATTAAAGTTGATTTTTTTGTAGCTTTAGCCTTAGTGAGGTGTATTTCTGACTTTGTTCCTAAATATGCAGCCCATAATTTCTCTACTTACAGATCTCTATGTAGGCAAGTTGAGATATAGATACAGATATAGATATAATAAAGAAACAGATACAGAGATAGAGAGATAGACATATTATCAAAACCACATTTCAGTCCATAACAGGTCTCTGAGAAACAGTCATATACAGCTACTTCATTTTGGAAAGGTTGAGTGACTACTGGTTGATGGCAGAGCCAAGACTAGAACACTTGGTCTGTGTGAGAAATGCCTCATTTGCAAAGGAGAAGGAGCAGGCCCCTCGAAGAAAGTGTCATTAATTAGGTCTTTTCTTTGAATTGCTTAGAAACAAATTGCTAGCGGGGAAGTTATGAAGGATTTGCTGGAATCAACTTTGGTGAGATTTTCTTGAGAGAAATTTTGAAGCATATTTAATCAAGCGACCAAGAAACAACAGCTGCTTGTGTATGAAGCATCAGTAAAGCTGCTAAGATTTATATAATCTTTAGTGTTCAACAGATTGCGAGCATTTATAGGACAGTCAACGTATGCCTATGCTCATATACAGTCATATGCACTATCTTTCCCACTGCCTCTGAACAGAGGTCTTCCCAGGAGGTAAGTGCTTTGGAGAAAGATGGCATAAAACTAGAGGACAGAAGACTTGGTTCTCGAATTGCTGAAAACTGAGGTTATTAAACTTTGCCCCAAAGCAGGTGATGATAGCAGAACCTACCTGGAGTGGAAAACAAACAAACAGTCAGTCATTTGATTTAGCCTATAGACAAGTTGGCATCTATTACTAAAGCAGCAGAATCATTCATCTGACATTGCTCTTTGTGGCAAAAATCATTGTGAAAATCTTTATAAGTCCCGGTCTAAGTGGGGGAACATTTCTAACTCTAGATGATTATTTGTCTATTATTGAAAAACTGATGATTATCAAATGTCATTAGTTCTATCTTTTCGTAAGTAGAACAACTAATAAATCCATGCAAAGGAACTTAAGAGATGTTTACTTTAAGAAACATAGAACTGGAAGGGATCTTAGATTTATCCAGGATATACTTCACAAGTGAGGTGCTTGGGACCAACAGAGTTGTAAACAGCAAGAAAATCCCAATATTTCTTACTGCGCCTAAACCTAAACACATCAATCTGGCATTAAGGATTCTTAAGCAAATTGCTCCTTTTCTTCTCTAATCTTATATAGCTCATGATTTTGCAAAGTATATCTCTCCTCTTCATAAGACTATTCTCATTTCCACCTCTAAAGCCTAGTTTTATACAGCCTCCTTTTCTTTTTATTGATAGTTTCCTAGCATCTCCATTATCCATTTCAAGGTCCAAATCAAAGCCCACTTACCCTGCAATCATGTTTAACCTAAGATAGAAATGATATCCATTTTATTTATAGGGTGTATAGTCTGGGTTACCATTTATCAGTGGTGATTTTACAGTGCTTATTAGAGGTAGCATAATAGAGGGCAAAGAGCCTGGAATTTGGGGTAAGGCAAATATAGATTTCAATATCTAACTTTACCCTTTACATACTGCTTAACTTAGATAAGTCAGTTCATCAAGACATGTAGTAATAAATATCCCTGAAATATCAGTGATTTAATGCAATGAAGGTTTCTTACTCATACTATGTCCAATGTGGATTAGGCAGCTGTCAAATGTCAGGCACCTCTTCTGATTAATGACTTAGGTGTGGCAAGCCTTGGCCAGGAAGTGGCACTTTTAAATTCCACTTGCATTTCATTGGCCAGAAGTGGTCATATGGTTGTCTGTCTTCAAGGCACCTGAGAATTGTAGTCTTCCTGTGTGCTAGGAAGGAGAGGAGAACTGGATATTAATGAGCACTAATCATCTCTATTATGGTCATTTAAATGTTCTGATATGCCTCTAATTGTTTCTGTGAGAATAAAATGTGATAAGATGTTATAAATTGCCCAGTATCTGGCACATAGAAGGTGCTCAAAGATGGTAATTGATCCCCTATTTCCCCTAAAAGAACTTTTTTAAGGCACAGTTTATCTTCCTTCCTTGGTTGTTTCCTCTTTGGTCTTGAGCACATGCCTGGCTGAATATTACTAAATTTGCAAATTAAAACATGATAGGCCTCTGTTGACGCCTCCCCTCATGCCATCCCTTGACCTGGACCCATCTCTCCTCAACTTCCTGTTGCATCTTCCAAAGATATTACATATTTGATTTTGAGATGTTTTACTTAATGACCATCCTACACCTTGCTTCTAGGTTAAAGTCTCTTCTTAAGATTTTTTACATAATTATATATTTTCAGTTTGTATTTGTTTTTACCTGCCTTTATTGGAAATCACAATCATATATGGGTTATGTTTTGAATAAAACTTTGATGATAACTTCCCTAGAGTAATAATCTCTAAAGAGGCTATCGATTCTGATTCTGGCATAAGAGTTCAATGCAATGTCCTCTTTTTTTTTTTCTAAAAGAAGATAAGACTATTTCACAAATCGTTTCATTTTAATTCTTGAATGCATTATATAGCTATGTGGGAAATCTACTGTAAATTCAGTGTTAGCTACTGTGAGGAGATACTTTATGAACTGTATATACACACACACACACACCCATGTATATACCTTATGTTATATATACCTTAAGTTATATATACTTTATTTTGTGTATATTTATATTATACCTAGTTAATTATTAACACATAAATTTACATATATTATACCTTATAAATTATGTAATTATATATACAGATAGATACATATATCTGTGTACTGATTTCTATTCATTTTAAAAAATAATAATAAAAGTGTAGCCGGCAATTGTGATGGTTAGGCTAATGTGTTAACTTGGCCAGGAAATTGTGTCCAGGTGTTTGGTCCAGCAAGCACTGGGCTAATTGTAATACAAGAACATTTATGGACTTCGATCACCAGTGAGTTTACTGCATGGGTGGCTGATTACATCTGCATCAATCAGGGAGATTGCATCAGCAATGGGTGACACTTTTATCCAATCAGTTGAATGCATTAAAAGGGGAACTGATGTCAACATTCAGAGAAAATTTCCCAGCTCGTCTTTGGACAGCCAGCTTCTCCCAGAAACTCATCAAGGACCTTTCATCTGACTTTCATTGGAGCCCCTGGTTTGCAGCCTGCCTGCAGAGCCTGGACTTGTGCATCCCCACGGTCATGTGAGAGACTCTTAAAAAATGTCATATTATTGACAGATATCTCCTGTTGATTCTGTTTCCTGAGAGAACCCTGACTAATACAGCAATTTAAAAGAAAAAGAAAAGGACTCACCAATAATCCCCCCACTCTGATACAAGTGTTTTAAAATTTTTATTATTTATATTTTTAATTTTTAAATTTTGCTTCTAGTCCTATACCCAAGAAGAAATAATTTTACATTCTAGAGGAACTGAGGTCAAAGGAAATTAGGAAGACACTGTAACTGTAACTTGTCCTTTCCTTTCTGCTTCTCTTTACTTTTTCCATCCTTGTATCACACTTCATCCTCTGCTTGGAGCTTCCAGTAGTTGGAGAAGAACTCATATATATCGCCACTTCAGGAATTCACAAATTTAATATGTGCAATTATTTTTGTTCCCAAACAATTTTGTCATGCCAGTAGAATGAGTGACCTTTGTTGTATGATATTTTTGAGACTACAAATGGTAAGTGTGAAGCCATATAAGGCATTTATACCGCATCCAAAATTAGTCTTCCATTCTGAGTCATAATTTGACCAGTGAATAGAAAAAAAAAAAAAGAGAGAGAAAACATAAAACAAAACAAACAAAAAAACACTGATCATTTGTAACTCACTGGGTAGAATGGCCTGAAGTAAAGAGTGAAAGAAAATTATATTCAGATACTTTTGTTGTGAGTGCCTTGACAAGTTTCCTTTAATTGCAAAGCTGGAATCCTGATAAATTGTTTTGAAAGACATGTGGTAGTCGTCGTGATTCATCTCTTCCTCCCCATGGTCCCACAGCACTTGGTGTGTGGCTTTATCACAGCATTTAACAATCTATCTCGAATAAGCAATGCTTGCAAGAGGGTCTTCCTCATCCAAGGAGGGTGCATCCTGAAAAACGAACAGGGCTGACTGATCACTGGGACTTTTCCCCTGTAGCACCTAAAATTTGGAGGCATTAGATATTCAATAAATGTTGGTCGAGTTGATGTGAATAATTGAAATCCAGGTGATGGAATGGCATCTCAATCAAAAATAGGGGAGTACATCTTATATGACACTCTCATTTTCTTCCTTATCTCAGAAAGGAATAAAAATAAAACAAAAAACATGAGATTCTGAGGCTTTTGGGTTTATGGACAACATTGGAAAGAGAATGGCAGGGGAGTCATTAAATATTAATAAATGGCTTCAAAGAATCTTCAGCTGTATGCTGGAGTGTCCGATACGTTTCTGCTTCCCCACTTCTTTGTCAACACTCAATCTCTGCAGTCTTTTCAAGTGTTTACTTATTTGGTGTGTAAAAATGCTATCCCTCTTTCAGTTGGTATGTCCTTGCTTACCAGTGAGATTAAGTAACTTTTCAGATTTATTTGTCTTTGTTTTACTTTTTCTATAAACCGTCATTGCACATATTTTGTCCTCTAGGAGGTTTATCTTTTTTCTACTGATTTGAAGGAGTTTTGATGTATCTTAGAGATTTATCCACAATGCTAATGATGCCTTATGCTAACCTCTTTTTTCCCTGCCTATTTGGATTCCTTTTCATGGGCAAAGGTGATAATTCATTCTTTAGATTTTGTGGGTTTTGTACCTTTCTTAGGAAGTCATTCCCTACAACAAAATTAGACAGTATTCATCTACACTTTCCACATATTTTTGTAGTATAATTTATGTCTTTGATCCATCAAAAGTTTAACTTGATATAGGTATGAGTTACAGACTATTATTTTTATTACTTTCTAAATAAATAACCAACTATCCATACATAATTTATTTAATAGTCCGTCTTTCCCTAAAAGATATGAAATGCCATGGACCTGGTCTATTCCTGTACTAATAATTCTGTCTTTTGATTCTTTTGCATTTTTTAAACCATTAATAGGGTCAGTCTTCCTTCAGTGTTCCTCTTTGTCAGATGTGTGTTGGACATACTTAAATATATTTTTCCATTTGATCTTGAAATACTTTGTCAAAACATATGAAATTTTTTTTTAAATTTTGATTAAAATACATTGAAATCATCAACTACTTTAGGACAATTTATGTCTGGAATAATTCATATTCCTTTTCAAGAACTTGGTGTGCTATTCTATTTATTCGTAATTTTCAGTTGGATAGTTTTCTTAATGTAAGCCTTAGACATTTTATATTAGGTTTGTTCCTAGGTATTTTATTTGATGCTTGATTTTGCGAATGGCATCTTTTCTGTCCATTACATTATTTTTAATTTGGTTACTGGTTGTACATAGAAAAACTATTAATTTAAATATATATGTATATATGAATGTATAGTGCATCTGGACAGTTTCCTTAATGCCCTCATTAATTCTAAGAGATTTTTTTTTTAGATTTATTTATTTATTTTTATTTATTACATATCCCCCCCCCATTTCTGCTTGCTCTTGCTGTGTGTCCATTCTTCTGTGTTTTTCTATGTCTGCTTCTTGTCTCCCCCCATCTTCACGGTGACGCGCCGAGTCGGCCCTCCGTGGCGGCGGCTCGCTCCGTTCGAGGGTGGCTCCATTCCGTTTTCACGGGTGGCCCCGCTCCATGTTTTGCTGGCAGCAGTCCTCCATGTTTTTTGCAGGCTGCCCAGCTTCTGCGGTTCGTAGGCGGCAGCTCCACTTTTCACGGGTGACTTTGCCATTCCCGTGGGGGCTCCGCCCTGCCCGTGGCGGCTTTTTGCCTTGCCCATGGCGGCTTTTGCCCCGCCCACGGCGGCTTGCCTTTCTCAAGGCCGTCTGCCCACTCGGAGAGGTCCCCGGGAACCGAAACCAGGGCCTCCCATGTGGTACCCCAGCACGCTCTTATCCACTGAGCTATCTAGCCGGGCCCCTAAGAGATCTTTTTAAGGTAACTTTCTTGCATTTTTTTAGGTAGACAATCGTATTATATACACATAGTCACAATTGTAACTCTTCCTTTCTGTTATTTACAGCTCATTTCTTTTCAGTGTCCTTTTGCATTGACTTGGATATTCAGTATAAAATTGAATAGTACTGATGATAGCAGGCAAAGTTGAACTGTTCCTGTCTTTAGTGGGAAAGTCACCCGTTTAGTAAGTACTTACTAGATTCCTACTATCTGCCAGAAATTTTTCTGGCTAATTATCAAATATAGCAATAAGAAAAAATCCCTACCTTAATGGAGTTGACATTCTAGTGGGTGAGAAAGATAATACATAATACAGGTAATAAAATTATAAATATAAAATGTTACATGAAAGTAAGATAATTAAAGGAAAAAGTAGAGCAGAATATATAAAACCAGGAGGACTGTGAGTGCTAGGTGATAGTGGGGTGATGGTGCAGGATAGACCTCACTGAGAGAATGGTACCTGAGCAGGATCCGAAGACGGTAAGAGAATTAGCCATGTGGGTATCTGTGTAGAGAGCCTTCCAGGCAGAGGAAGTTCCAGTGTAAAGTCCCTAGTACAGGAATGTCCCTGGTGCATTTGAAGAGCACCAAGGAGACCAGTGTGGCTGAAGTGGAGTGAGTAAGTAGGAAACGAGGTCAGAAAGGTCATGGGGACAAGTCATGCAAAGCCCTGGAGGAAAGGAGGTTGGCTATAATTTTGTGTGGAAAGGAGAGCCAGTGCAGTGTTTCAAGACAAAGGTGATATGATCCGACTGGCCGTTTTAAAGGATCACTCTGATTGGGATTTGGAGATTAGGTGATAGGGATCAAAGATTTTGTAAAAGCAGGGAGACCCTTTTGGAGATTATTTCAGTAATCTAGACAAGAGATGATGCTGGTTCAGGCCAGAGGGGTAGCAGCCAAAATGTTGAGAAATGGGAAAAGTTTGTATTTATTTTGAAAGTAGACTCAGCAAGATGTCATTTTGGTTTAGCATGAAATGTGAAAGAGAGGAGTCAAAGATGATGTCCTAGTATCATTTTTTTTTTTTTTATTCTAGCAACTGGATTCTCAAGCTACAATCAACTGAATTGATGCAAGTCTGGAGGCAGTATAGTTTAGTTTAGGTCTAGAAGTTCAGTTTTGGTATGGTGATTTTGTGATGACTATGGACAAACCAAATGAAATAGTCAGGTAGCTGATTAGATGCATGGATCTGGGAGTCATCAGTGTAGATGGTATTCAGAACCACAAGTATAGATTAATTCTTCAAGGAGTAAAGGTTGAAAAGAGAGGGTGCCTGGAGGAGTGAGCTTTCAGATGCTCAAACTAACAAAGGAGACCAAGAGGTAGTGAGATAAGGTAGGTGAGGTAAGAAAACCAGTAGTGCGTGGTGTTCTGGAAGCCAAGGGGAAAAGTATATCAATGAGCAGGAGGATTAATGGCGTCAAATGCTTTTAATTTGAAATTTATTGGCAATTTAAAATCCTTGTTTCAACAGAAACGTCATTAATTTTTCACAGAAAGTTCTCATGGCACAGAAACCGACAGCAGCCGGATGAAGACACCTGTCCCTGTCTGCATGTGGAGTCATAAGCAGTCATTTTCTAACTTGGCAGTGCTCCTTGGAGTTGGCATTTCCAACACCACCTAGAGGACCAGGAAATTCATTCAGGTTGGCAGCGCCAGAGGTGGGTCTGATCAGATCCCTCTTGGCAAACTTAAGAAATAAAAGAAAACGAGAGACCCCTGGGCATAAGTGCCGAAATGCTATAGAGAATTTTTTTGGAGGTGACTGCTGATTTGCAAATATATGAACTTTCCAAGCTTTGATGGATTTGGACCTAGAAAAAATTTGTGAAAAAATAAGCACTGTCTCATTACTTATCTACTGTAACTATCCATGCAGAATGAAGGGGAGATTTGAGGAAATTTATCTAAATTATTCATACCCCTCCCCTTTAGAAATGCACTTTCCTCACCAACTGCATGGGTATTTCAAGTGGAAGTTTTTGAACTTAAAAAATTAGATCCCAAAATCCATGTTAGTTCTCATTTTCATGGTTAGATAATTTTCCTCATCCATCCATTCATTCATCCTTTCCACAAGTAATTGTTGAATTCTTATAATATTCCAGGCACTTAGGATACAGCAGTCAAATTCAGAGATATGTTCCCTTGCCTTCATAGAACTTACATTCTAGAAATGGGGATCAAGTATTAAATTAGAACTTATTCAAAAATCCATATAATTACAGTAATAATATGTGTTATAAACATGAGTTCATATTATATTAATTTTTAACAAGTCTGTAAGGTCAAGAAGGGCTTTCCAAAATGAAACAATATTTAAACTAAGATCTGAAGGTTGAATAGGACATAAAAAATCCCACACATACATGCTTCCCAGAAAGAAGGAACAGACCATGTGAAAACAGAGAAACTTGTGCTAATATATCTTAGATATAGATCCACAGCCAATTCTATACCAATGAGTAAAATGATATACTTTCCAGTCTCATCTTGGAATCCTTTGCTAGAAGAAAAAAGCATATTTTATGAGTTAAAAACCACAAAGTGTGTCAATGATATAAATACTCTAAATGTATTTGTTCCAAAGTTTAGATGACATATAAACTAAAAGAGAAAATTACAGTGAAGAATGCCCAGAGGGGTATGAATGTGGTTTCATTAATTAATTAACACACTGCCCCAATTTATATAAAGCATGAGAGAATGCTTTCCAAACATAATCATTCACATCCCCAGTGTAGAAGCATATTTATTAGAGTGTAAGTTTGGCTTCCATAACAGAGATTCAAAGTCTTAGACGTTTAAGAAGGTAGAGGTTTGATTTTTCCTCATGTAAGAGTCTGAATACAAGCATCGCGAGGTTGGCATGGTGGATACATGGTGTTGAAGGCTTAGAATCCTTATATCATGTTATGCCATCCTTCCTGCATTGTTGCCCTCCTCCATGAGTTTTAAAATGGCTCATCACTACATCCACATTCAAGACATAAGGGAGGGAAAAGTAATTCGGGGAGGGCCCAATCCAGAATTTCTGTGTGCCATGACTGCTCTTAGATTGTTATCTAGATAGACTTAAGTATGCCCACACCTAGGTTGGGAAATATAACTGTTTTTCTGGGAAGCCACATGTCTGTAAAATGTTTGAGAAAGACAGTGATATCAGATAATTGGGAAGAAAAGCAGTCATTTTCAAAATTAGAAAGGATTAAAAGAACGGTGGCCACACAAAGGATACAAGAATGAATGAAACAAAGGTCCTGACCTCAAAGATGCCATAAATCAATAGACTAAATGGAAAAGCAGTACACACATTACCGAAGACAGAGGCGGTATTTTGCGAATGAGTGACAAAAATTGATTATGATTGTGGAATTAACATTAGAGCCAAGGTAACAGCTGAACTGGACTCTGAAGTATGGGTAGATTTCAACAGGATGAAATGAGAAAGAACTTTTCAGGAGGAGGAAACAGTATGTTAAAAGATCTTCCTTTATGTATCCTCATGTGCTTAATGTACAAAATGCTGTTTCCATACTTAATTTCTAGTAAGATGATTTAAAAAAGAATCTTAGTCACAAATATTGGCCAAAGGAATCATTTTCCATCTTAAATTTAAAGTGAATTCTAGAAGTTTTTGAATCATAACAAGCACATTCCTAGGCAGTGAGATCTCACTTGATTGACTTAACAGAATGATAAAGCCAAGATTCTTTTCAGAACCATGAATCCACAAAGTATGTAATTATAAACATAACTTTTTCTTTTTTATTCTAAAGACACCTCCAAAGAAAGGTAAACAGTGAAGTAATGTCTGCAAAATAATCCATCTCAAGAACATCACAACTCATAAAAATTAGATCAACTAAACTCTGGCATGATGAGAAAATAATAAAATTTCCAGTAGTATAATAATTTTAAATTTTTACAAAGTGTTTTTACATATATTATCAGTTGTTCCCTAGCATAAACCTATGATATAGGTTCTGCTAGCATTGTTATCCCAATTTTAAGGGTGAGGGAATCAAAGCTAAACACTCACAATATGAAGAGTGTCAGAGACAAGAATCAAACCCAAGACTTAACAAGAGCATGAATTTACTGTCATGGGAAGATAAAATTGCCCCTGTGTATATTCTCAGATGGAGGGGACATATTAAAACTAAACATAAGGAGTTAAATGTTAATAAGCTAAACATGTTTCCCATTAGCTCTTTTCTAATCTTGTCATCACAAAAGGCATCTAAACTTTTTCTCTTGTTCTTATTGACACAGATGTGCAAGTAATTTAAAGGACAAAGTAGTACAAGAAAATTCTCAGAAATGCTGGAATCAACACTCTCATTACCTTCATCTACTATAGGTTTTCCTTTTCCCAAGAATGGAGTGCTAGAATATTCTGATATAATATTTATTCCACTAGATTGTCTAACAAACCATTCAGTCATGATATTTTAAAAATTATGTTGCTACAAAAGATGTAATAATAATTTATCAAAATATAGTTAAGTCAGATTAATTGGGGATGGCTATTTTGGTCATTTAGTTATTAGTCTGAATTTTGAACATTTTAGTAAAATATCACTTCCTTAATATTTTAGAAACAAACCATTTATAATCCAATTAGAAATTCTGTGTGCATGTCTTAACAAGTGTTTTCAACTTGTAGTATCTATTTGCATACAAACAATGCCTAAACATTTATTAAATAACTCCTCAATATTCTAATTTAAAAGATCCATTTACTTAAGAAATAATTATTCTTCAGACTCATAATCACTGCAAGGAGAACTTTTAGGACAGGCAAAAGTTTATAATTGAAATTGCTGTAAGGAGTAAAGTTTTCATATACTGAAGCCAAAATATATTATGATGCCTTTGAAATATACATCGTTATTAATGATTATAGTGACTATTCATTGAGCAGATATAAATGCCCCCTGCACACGCATAGTGCATGTGTATGTGTACATATATTAGTCTCACAGTTACACTGAAAAACAGGTTTTATCATCTCCATTTTATATATATGGGTTCTGAGAATCAAAGATTAAGTGATTCTTCCTAAGTCACACAACTTAAAGTGAGGGGAAAAAATGTCCTGAGGTCTTTGTGGTCTTAAAACCTATGACTTTTCCTCTCTATATAGCTTCTCTTTCTATATGTGTATGACTATCTCTAAGAAGTGTTGTGCCCTTACAAGAATATGTGGGATGATAGCTATATTCTATTCCTGGAATTGGGTGTTAATTACATAGTTGTTTGCATTATTACTATAATATATTATGTAATATATATGTGTGTGTGTGTTTTCACTTCTTTATATGCAAGATATAATTTCACCATAAAATGGTTTTAGTTTCCCAGCTGCTAAGACAAAGACCATATAATGGGTTGACCTAAACAATGGGAATTAATTGGCTCATGGTTTTGAGGTTTTGAGAAGTCTAAAATCAAAGCATCAGCGAGGCAAACACTAGACATTCTTATTTTTGGATTAAAGTACCAAACTTGCCACGGGTCAGCCATTTTAACTATACCATTGTTTTTTCTAATTGGTTTATTGAGCTTCATTTCACTAGTGACTGTTGTTCCATTTATATACAAGATAATAAAAGGAAAATGGGGCTTGCCAGGTCTAAATTAACTAGGGAGCAATCTTGCTGAAATGCACACACTGGCTAAAATGAAGAGTAGAAATATGAAGTTTGCAAATTAAATTTCAATGTGTGTATCCAACCTTCATTCACTGTCTTCACTGTGCCGATTTGATTTATTTCAGGTTTATTGAGTCTTAATATTTGGATAGAATTTTGGGATAAGATTAAAATATGCAATTGATAGTAGGACTTCTACTTCTGAAACCTATTCATGATTTTAGTTTTTGGTGGAGGCTTTCCTTAATAGAATAGCTTCATTTTTTATTACTTATTTATACCCCACCCTGTTACAGACAGGAGGCATATGGACGTCCAAGAATATCCATTGAAGGGGAAAGAAATATGAAGTGGTCATCTTAAGTGTTTATCCTGCCATTCAATAGGAACGTGGCTGCAAAAATGGTTATGTTGTTTGCCACTTGCCTTTGACTCACTGACTATGGAGAATAACCTTGAAATGTGACTAAGATGTTGTGAAATAAAGTTTAGAAAGCAATTTGTTCAAAATACTGACAACTGGACAGTAAGTGGAGAGCCATAAAC
Organism: Chaetophractus vellerosus; assembly: GCA_004027955.1. Classification (NCBI taxonomy): domain Eukaryota; kingdom Metazoa; phylum Chordata; class Mammalia; order Cingulata; family Chlamyphoridae; genus Chaetophractus; species Chaetophractus vellerosus. The sequence goes on along the minus strand of PVKH010006644.1, from coordinate 5,696 downwards.
ACAGATACCTGCAGAACAAATTTGTTTTCTGAATCAGAAGCCAGTGTCCAAATATACAGGGCCCTCTGAAACATCTCTAATATTTACACAGTAATCTGATTTGGGAGGCTTCTCACTTTTCTCTTTTCCACTGATTTAGTCACCTACTGGCAACTTCACGAGCTCCAGCAGAGGTCAGGAACCCCTCAAAGCAATTTGTCCTGAAATCTCAGAGAATCAAGATGGAAAAGCTTCATTGGAGAAGCCAGTGAATGCACAGGGAAATGGGGGGAGCATATTGTTCACCATGATGTACTTTCTATTCCTCTGTGCAACCTGGGTTTATATGCCTCCTGGGAGGCTGGCTGAATCACCTTCTTGGAAAGAGCCATCATTTTGATAGACTTTCCTGCCAGGAAGTTTTATTTTCAACTGATATTTTGTTTTCTTCAGTTTCTTGTTAAGTTTCCTTGGATTATTTTGACCTGGGGAAAGGCTGGGATTCCTAATGGTTATGCCTTCTAGATAGATTAGAATAAAATTTGGCATCATCTTGGTCCTTCCTATTCCCAACCACTTGCACACATTTACTATGTGAAAGGTTTTTCCTTTCAGTTTGGGACTTGGTAAATGAAATCTAAGCTTTCTTGAACTTGGTACTGCCACAGCTAAATGGAGGCCTATTATTTCTACTTCCCCCTGATATTGTCTTTGCAACAACAGTCCCTGTGACCCGTTTGTCACATGTCATGTTAAATAATGTCCCGTATTATCTCCTGAACATCTCCATTATTGTTTATACTCCAGATTTGCTCTTCATTTAAGATTTTCTCTTCCTCAGGAATATCCTAATAATAAATTGATTAATCTTTCCAATATCTGTACATTCCCAAGATGATGAATTTGATTAAGATTGGAAGACCTGTTGCTTTGGGGCAAAAAGGTCAATTCGGAGAGAGCATAAAGGAATAACTAATTTGTAGAGAGTTCCCACTGTGTGCCAAACCTAGTGAACTCTGGTGAGCAATTCCTTGGCAGCACCAAGGAATTGGATATACAATTATAAATAAGACAGACAGGGTCCCATGTTACTTAATCCTCCTAATGGTTATTAACAACTTGTCCCTCATTCTTCCCATTATATGGTTGAGCAATTTAAGTCATATGGGCAAGGCCATTCCATTGTAAAGGTAAGACTGGATCTCAGATCTGCTTTATTTCAAAGACAGGTTTTTTTTTTTCCTATTAAACCAATGGAGGTCTGTCTCCTTTCACATCCAGGTAACAAAACTGGACTGCTGTAGGCCTCTAACCTCTCATGAGTGCCATGGATTTGTCCTTCAGTTCCTTCCTGCATCTGTTTGCTCTGAGGAGCCTCTAAACACTTATTGCACCTAGTTGTTCTATTCTACCCTTAGTTTCCCAGCCATATTGTCCTTCCTACCTATCAGAATTATTCACAAAAGGTGTAATACAGAATGTTTTCAGGGGAAAGCAGACCTGGATTTGGGATTTATATGTCAAGGATAAACTATGGTTTATATATTTTACTGGGATGCTTTAAAGTACCCACTTCTACCATCTCAAACACAAATGTGGCATAGACAGTGTGGCATAACCTAATGAGCACTGGTCAGGGAATCAGGATCCCTGCGTTTTACACCTGAATTATGTGCCCAAGGAAAACCCCTTACCCTCACTTGATCTCAGATGAGGTGCTTTGGTTATATTACTAATCATCATGGACCTTTCCCTGGTAATTGTCCCCACAATCCTAGTCTAATATCCATAACATAGGAAGTAGAATTGGAAATTTTTATCAAAGTCAGTAGATTTGCAAAGTAAGAGGAAGGACAGACACAAAACAGAAATGGGCATGGATAGCTAGACCTTAACTTTTCAGAACAAGCCAGAATAACTCTTTTCCATTTTCCTGGGACTCTGCAGGGACAGCTCCTTTCACAGTACTTGGAGAAACATCCTCTATTGCTTTAGCCACTCTGGGTTGCTAACTAAGAAGGAAATGGAAAAAAGAGGTCTTGTTATTTCTCTTTTGTCCAGGGTAAGAATGGCCTTTGAGATAAAAACATGTTGGTTTTTTTTTTGATACCTTTATCAATTCCGTCATTTTGTTATTCCATTATTGTGTGTACTTTTTAACATAAAAGGCTTTAGAAGAGTTTTGTGGTTTTTGTTAAATCATGGAACTAGTTTTAATTTAAACTCAGTCAAATGAAATTTCTCAAAATAGAGATGTGTTTCCGCCAACATCTTTCTAACTTGGGTTATTTATTGTGTATAGTCAGAATAAAAAGATTAGACACATTTGATAAAACAGTTAGTCATGCTCACAGGTAGACATTAGAGAGGGATGAACTTTGCTTTCTCACTTGAAATTTCAAGTATTTTTTTTTTCTCATGAAATATAAGAGGATAAAACTATACTGACTTAAATAAGGAGGGTGAGTGGGAAATGTTATTGGGGACATGTTCCTCCTTTAAACTATATTGCTTTCAGCTATCCTACACCATGGAAATTCACTTTAAGATTTGGTTATATGTATATAAATAGATACAAATAAAAATATATACGTATGCCTGTTTCTATCTATAGACCTATATTTATTAGTTAAACAGTAAAATAAATCTATTCTTATAATAAAGATCTCAAGCCAAATGGTCACAAAGTCAAAGGCTTACTTTGTTCTTTGAATCATCTCTGCATGACCTGTGTACAAATTACAAAACCCTAAAGAGTTAAAAGTGTTTGTTTCACAGGAAATTGGAAGAAATTTATGTGCGCAAGTGAAGCTGAAAGGTCGAATGTGTGACTCACATCTATTGACAGATGGAATGAGCATAACATAAGCAGACAGTGACTAGAAAACAAGCCGGTTGTGTGAAAGTATTTTTAGAGACTAATTTCTACCCAGCTGTGTCATCTATGAATGGGAGAAGTTTGAGAAAGTTACCTAGTGGTGTCTGAGCTCAATCAAATGAAAGTTAATGATACTGATTTGGCTTACATATTCACTTGAAACTTCGATGTGAAAATGGAACTAGTATTTGAACTAATTTCCAGGGAATATGGATTGTTTCTTATCAAAATGACATAAACCTCTCCATCCTCTCACAATACCTGCATTTACAGCAACATTAACAACAATGGCTCATATTTATAAAGTGTTTTACAATTTTAACAGTATTTTCATATACTGTGAAGTTGGCAGGGCTGATGTCACTACCTCATTTTAGACTAGAAATCTGTAGTAGAGTCCCTAGTCACTGACAAAGTTTGGAATGCTATCAAATGGTATATATAGTAAAAAACAAAACAAAACAAAACAAAAAAGTTCTCTGGCAACTAGTATAATGACTTGATTATAATAGCAAAGTCTGCATGAATTAATAGTTACCCCTCTAGTTCTCAGATATATTGCAGGAATCTGTTCTGTTGGATGATATTATCTAATAGAAGATGGAACAGAGCTGGAGTCTCAACTGATAATTTTCCAATCCCAGCTTTATCTGTGAAGAACTAGATGGCCTTGGCCAAGTCCTGAAAATCCAGATATGTTTTTCTTGTCACAAAACAGCAATAATATCTGTCTCATGAGAGTAGGAGGAAATGGAAGAATGTGAAGAAAATATAAATATTTTTGCAAACCATAAAATGCCCAACAGCAGTAAGTTATCATCGTCTGTTTTTACTGGCTATAGTAGCTATTCCTTTAACGACCTAAGATCATCTACAAGCATTTCAATTTGCTAGTTGTTGAAGTAGGTAGGAATGATGTATAGGCCTTTGAGAATTAAATTTTCTCTGTTACTCACACCTGTCACTAAATATGAATAGGTGAAAGGTTTGGATATTTAAGTGGTAAGAGTCTGATGTCAGTGATCCACTTTCCAAAATGAAAGAAAACAAGACCTTACTGATCCCTTAAAAAATAAGCAATTCACTGACATATGGTTTGGGAACAGACCAAACTGGGATGAGTACACTGATTTTTGTGATCTTTCATGAAGATCGGAGAAAAATCAGACAGGAGATAAAATTGTGATCTCGGCTACTTGGAACCCACATTCTATGTCAGGGTGTGTGGAAAGATACTAATGGTTATAAAAATCTGTTTCTATTTCCTGAAACTGTTTATCTCTTTTATTTCCAAAGAACTTCAAGACTTGTTTCCTAGGCTTCTTAAACCTGGTCTCCTCACACTGTCCTTCAGCCTGTTAACCCTGTCCTTCAGCCTGTTAGCCCAGTCCCTTCTACTTCCAGAATATTTTCATGAATTTTTTTCTTCTTCCTTGAAATTTTTGGAAAATAAGCTCTTTTCCAAATACTACATGACCTTCAAGTCCAGCTTAAATGTAACATTCTCTATTAAGATTCTTTAAGGAATTTTCCTTTATCTGAAGTGTTAAGGTATATAGAGTGTGGGTCACACATTTTACTTCTTAATCACTTAATACCTTGTTATATCACAAAACTATTTCTAAACATTTTAGAGGTAGGAATCACATTTCTTATGACTCTTATCTGCCCCCACAGTGCCTAACACAAGATTCTGCATGTCTACTAAACACTTGATAAATTTCTAATAAGTTATATTAATGCATATTGCATTGACAGCGGGAGGGAAACCGATACTTAGTGGAATTCACAATATTTCTGGTATTGTGCTAGCCACTTTATATACATACATAGATTTGAAAGTTTAATGGAAAGCGTTGAAGTATTTCAAATGATTGCAGAATTGTAGTTACTTTTATTTAGTTTGGTGGGCCTTTATTGTTACCTGTCTACCCATAATTCAATACCCTGAATTTCTTTTGGCACCCTACACCTGTTAATTTGCAGTTATCATGTTTCATATGAGATTGCACTGCTATATCCAGGGAAGGGCATTGAAATCAATGCCTGGCCAATTAGGATAATTCATCACACACATGACTAATTGATTAAAGGATGAGAGCATAAAACCAAAATGATCCAGTCAGAGTGAATTTTGAGAGTTATATTGGAGAGACTGAGAAGATTCTGTGGTATTTGCATCTGAAGAAGTAATGTCTGAAGATGCTGGCAGCCATGTTAACAACTTGTGGAGTCTGAGGATAAATGCAGCATAGAAATATGCAGAGTCAAGAACAGAGACCATATATTGATGACACTTTTTGTGATTCCACATAAGGTTTTACCAGAGCTACCTTTGGTTATGTATGCCAATAAGTTCCCTGTACTGATGACTTTGGTTGAGTTGTGTTTTCTGTCATTTGTCACCAAAAGAGTCCTGACAAGCATAAGAGCAATAAGGGATGAGCAAGATTTCATGACAGATAGACTGTCTACCTCAATTTTGGTGCCCAAGCTCTCAAGGAGAGAGCATGCCTTACTTGCACAGAACTGGTTTAATACTTCCAAATAGATGGCATGGGTGAATCTCTTAGACTCCTTTACCTTTGTTTCCCAAGTTATGACACTAGTAACAACAACTTAATTTCAAGTGGACTCTAGATGAGAAAATATTTGTGCCTAACGGGAACTAAAAATTATTAAATCCATCACTAGACTTAGTGAAAAGTAGAAACTCCATCACCAAATTACAGAGCTACTTTGTTCCAGAACATACCTTTGCTTCCTGTCCTCCAATGCATTCCTCTTCCTACCTTATTATTAATTCTGCTTCCCTTTTCCCCCATATTCACCTCCCCAT